>OZJO01000545.1:44497-63970 GCA_900406225.1 Acrobeloides nanus | reverse complement strand
ACAATCATCTGTTAATTGGATTAAATCATTTGTTAACTATAATATTGCAAAAAGTTTGAGCTTTGAGTTTGTGTATTATTCTCGAAATTTTCGTGTCGGTATACAGCTTATCTTGAGTCCGAGGAAATTTATAAATGTCAAATTCGGATTCCCCGCACATTTTTACCCACAAAAGGTGTCGTATTTAGGCAAAATTGCATTTTTTCGACTTTTCGCTTCAATACACAGGTCTTTCCTGAATCAGGGAAGCATTTTTTTCATTAACCATCCAAAACAGATAGAAAGCTATGATCATCAATAGAATACAGAATTTTAAATAATGAATGATCGAAACCATCCTTGAGAAGGCCTGTGTATTGAAACGAAAAGTTGCAAAATCACATTTTGCGACTTTTCGCTTCAATACACAGGCCTTTCTTGAATCAGGGAAGCGTGTTTTCGCTTCGAAAATGTCTTATTCCGATTCCCCACTTGTTTTTATTCCTGGAGGGATCATTTCCAGAAAAAATTTTCGAAAAATTTTTCACGTGGATGCCCCCTCTATTGTGTAGTAGCTCCGAAAAATTGTTGGGTAGAATAAAAAAAATCTTGCTCATATTTTAGGCTTCATTGGACAAAAATGCAATATGGTGAACCCTTGTCTCCCAGACCTCCAAAATAGGACCTTACATACGTGTGTTCACGGCCGATGCGTGAACCCGATCGTGATCAAGCAACAGAGTGGACGAGAGGTCACCACGCACGAGTGTGATTGTTTTGAAGGCTTTGAAGGTCCACAATGCAGCCATGTGGTTAGTTTTTTCCCTCCAAAATTATCGAATTTTTGTAAAAATTGAATTTTTGACAAAAATCGATTTTTTTCATTGAATTCACCCAAATGGAATGGGTGAATTCAACGAGCGATTTACCCCCAAAATCCTACCCCCTAATTACATTCCCCAACAAAAAAATTTAGATAGAAAAGCACCATGCCCTGGCTCTGGGCTACATCCTCGGCCCAGTCGCCGCCATTTTACTAGTTTTGTGTCTTCTCGGATGCATGCTGTTTCTGTTCGTCGCCAGGAATAAACGCGCTAACCAAGGTACCTATAGCCCATCTACTCAGGAAATGACTGGTGCTGCACGAAATCAAGTATTTCAATTTATTTTTCGTACCAAAAATGCATCTTACTTTTAGATGCCTGTTATACACAAAGTGCCTCTACAAGAACGCCTCATTTGAAGAGAAAAATTTCATATCCAAGTCCTATTGTTGAGGCTGCGTTCAGCATGTCAAAAAATGTCTATCTTTGCCTGATTGTCAATAAAATCGTGTTTATTGAAACGATTGGTCATGAAGCATACAATTTTATTGGTTGAGAAGCAAACAAACCAATAAAATTTTATGCTTTACGACCTTTCGTTTCAATAAACACGATTTTATTGAAAATCAGGCAAAGTTAGACATTTTTGAGACAACTTTTTTGACATGCTTAAACGCAGCCTGATAGATTGTATTTCCTTCCTACAAGCTATCGCTGTTTCGTTTGTAGTTTTACTTCTTTTTTTTCTAATCTCTTCATATTCAACTAAGCGGGTATCCAATTTATATGTGCTATTGTTTATATAGTTTTTTTATATGTTTTTTTATATTCAGGGTGATTTGAAAAAATGAGAATTTTGCGATTTTTCCAAAATTTTCAAGTTTTTTAACTTTCACCAAAATAACCATATAGGGGGTTTTCTATGCGAGGAATCGATTGCGCGCATTGCTAAAAACGCTTCTCTGACCCCAAATTAGCCTATTTTCGCTTCAATACACATGCCTCTTCCCCGAATCAGAGAAGCGTTTTCAAGGTTTGACAATGCGTGCAATAGATTTCTTGCATAGAAAAACCCTCTATAGGGTTATTTTGGTGAAATTAAAAAACTTGAAACATTTTGAAAAATCACGCAAAATTCTCATTTTTTAATCACCCTCTACACAAATATATGTCTAATATATACTCGAAAATCTTCTGCACTCTCAATTAAAATAGAAAAAAATGTATTGAAGCAAAAGTGGACTGGTCCTTTAATACATTTTTTCTGGTTCAATTGAAAGTATAAAAACTTAGTCATGGTCTCCCGCTTATGGGATCACCTTCATATAAGGTTTCGGAATTGTTTTTGTGACTTTAGTCGAAAATAGAATTTTTGGCAATATTACTTTTTCCCCGATTGGGTTTCCCCCTTACTTTTTCCCTTTTTTACTTTTTCTCTCTTTCGTTGCAATACACAATAGCGTTGCCTGATTGCAAGAAATTTGTATATTGAAACGAAAGAGGAAAAAAGTATGGGGAAAAGGTAAGAGTAAAAAGTAATAGTGCCAAATTTTCTAGTAGACTATTAGAAGCTCCAGTGGATCTAGATCATCGTCCCCTGAACCCTCTATAGCTTAAAAAAGCAATCTCGTATTTTCGTAAGTTTTCGACGGGGGAGGGGGTCCAACAAAATTTTAATTCCGATACCCTTATATGATAAAAATACAACCTATAAAAAATAATGAAAGATCGGATAAAATGATATAAGACAAGGTAATGTGTTATGATGATCACAGGTTGTGTAACAAAAAGGCAAATTCTCTTAAAATAGATATTTTGAAGAGGAATGATGAAAAATATCGAAAAATGAGTGAGCATAAAAACCCGATGAGGAAATGCAAGTTTTGTTTTTGTTTTAGAGTGAAATTTGAATAGCCTGACTGGATGAGATATCTACAAAAAGTGACGGCATACGCAATAACGGCACGAACAACAACAGCACGACAAAAACGGTACAACGGCACGAAAATTCATTGACCCTGAAACCATTCCTGTTCGTGCCGTTTTTGTCGTTCTTGGTTGTACCGTTCTTGGACGGCTTTATTACACTTTGGCCGTTCAATCGATTTTTAACCGTCCAATCGACTTTTAACCGTCCAATGGGGGTTTAACCGTCCAGTGAAATTTTTAACCGTCCAATCAAATTTTTAACCGTCCAATCGGATTTTAACCGTCCAATCAGATTTTTTAAATCTTAAGACCTTAATTATTAAGGGAGTAGGGGAGGGGGGACTAAAAGAGGCGGCTCTATTACACTTTGACCGTCCACTTTATGGTTTTTTCTTGGCCTAATTTATTTATATATATATGTTGTGTCTGATTTTGAATTTCGTCCGATTCAAAATCGAACGTCCGATCATGAATTCGCACAGATCGAATGTCCGATTTGGGATCGATCATCTTTGTTCATGAAGATGATTAGGCCTAAGGCTTAGGCCCTAGGCTTAGGCCTAGACTTAGGATTAAGACTTAGGCTTAGGCCTAAGCTTAAGTCTAGGCCTAAGCCTTAAACCTAAGCCTTAGACCTAAGCTTTATGAACGAAGATGATCGATGTTGATAGGATTTGTAGCTTACTTTAAATTATGAACAATAAAAAATATGTTAAAAATTTGTTTGGACATTTAAATTTTGATTGGACGGTTAAATTCCGATTGGACGGTTAAAAATTTGATTGGACGGTTAAAAATAGATTGGACGGTCAAAGTGTAATAGAGCCTCTTGGACTTTAAAACCAATCGTTCTGTGCCATTATTGCGTATGCGAAAATGACCTATAAAAACAATATCGTTATATTTTAAATTTTGTTGTAGACTCCAGTTATAATATCTTCTTGCATTTGCTTATCCATATTCTTGTATATCCTTTCGGTACCATCCCAATAGAAAATTTGGTTTCCATGACAGTTTTCGAGTCGGAAATTTTCTTTTTGTAAGGTTGTTTTCTTCAATTTGAACGTGCCTAAAAAACCAAAGATGCTAGATAATGTGACACAAATTTATATACCAGTTTTGTCGACTTCTTTACATATCCTAAGGAAAATCGGGATCGCATAAGTTGCCAAGTTGGCACATAGCCTCTCGGAGATCTCTTTCAAGAATTTCTAAAACGATATACAGTCAAATCTCGATATAAGTCAAACTATAATATACATCTCCATATAACGACACCCCCTTGAATTCGATATAACAAAACCTCCCCCCTTCCATCTCGTTCGATTCGATATAACGACCCCTCCCTGGGGGTGTCGTCGGAGGTTTGATTGCACATACTTCGATATTGGTGTCCTCTGTTATCTCCACCCCAATCATCCCAGCACGGCCTTCTCGACCGGGAATTTCCACTCCAAATACTGTTGCATCTTGAATGTTCATGATGGGCTGCAAGATTCCTTCAACTTCCATTGTACTAACGTTTTCGCCTCTCCAACGATAGGTATCACCACGACGATCCTGAAGGACAATTTTTGAATTTTGTTATTGAACACTTACTTTGAAATAGAGATATCCGTAGTAATCCCAATACAAAACATCACCACTTGAGAAAAATACGTCGCCGTGCGTGGCAACATCTCGGATAATTTTCTTTTCAGTATCAGTATTGTTCACATAGCCTTCGAAACGAAGAAGTGGGTCGTTCTTCTTGATCATTCCGACCATTTCACCGGTGTCGCCAGGCCGACAAGATATGCACAAGCCGTGTTTGTCTCTTATCGGCTCGCCAGTTTCAGAATCGATTTTGATCAAACGAACAGGATAGAGTGATTTCAAGAAAGGATATATGGGGAAGAATCCCACGGCGCCCATATGGCTGTCAATATTCTAAATATTGAATTAGTATTGAGAAGAACGGTGTGAGAGAGTTCGAAAAAGCGGTTCGAAACCATCTTTTACCAATCGTTTCAATAAACAAACTGATTCAAACAAGAAATCTACCGAGGAAATCTTTAACATAAAGGTGTAGGGTTCGAGTCCCGTGATTGCATAGCGCAGTTGGATAGAGTACTGTTCTCTAATTTAAAGGTATAGGGTTCGAGTCCCGTGTGTAGATCTCTTGTTTGAATCAATAAAAGTTTGTTTATTGAAACGATTGGTAAAAGCTTGTTTCGAATCTTTTTTTCGAACTTTCGCACGGAGTTGGTTGAAAAACGAACCACAATGTTGGAGTTTCCTTCGCTACTACCATATAGTTCGCCAATCGATTTGAGATGAAACCGTTTCATAAATTCGGGCCAAATTTCTCCCCGCAGGCCATTTCCATACATTACTCGAACATTATGCTGGTTATCTTCTGGTGTTGGTTTTTGCGCTAATAAATATCGGCAAATTTCACCTACAAGTAAATGGTGAAGAATTGAAGCAATAGGATGGTTTTTGGATGTAGTTTTTTTGAAACGAGCGTTACAAAAAATTTTCAAAACGAACTTTCTAAAAAATGTTTTTCTGGGGGATGAAATTTTTCAATTTTTGACAAATTTTTTGAAATTTTGACGATTTTTGAAAATTATTCAATTTGTGATAAATTTTTCAATTTTTGGCGAATTTTTTCAATTTTTCAAAAAAATCTACACCCAGATTTTCTTACCAATATATTGGCTTGCAGTACAGTTGTGTTTGATGCACTCTTTCCAAAAATTGCTAGCAGAAAATTTCTTTCGAATAACTGCGGTACACCCTAAAACGACCGTAAAAATTTTTTTTGTTAGATGCAAACCTAGATATATAACTTGGCCAATACCAAGTATACCTCCAGCTGAATGATACATTGGTAGAGTTATATACATACGATCTTCTGGCCGGATACCAAATGCTTGTGAGCCACCCATAGCGATCCAATAGTATCTAAAAATAATCATATGTAAGAAGAAAAACAACATAAAAATAAACCTATAGTGCTTAATCACAGCAGGTTTTGGATTTCCTGTTGTTCCACTCGTATAGATGTAGCATAAATTGCCTATAAAACGAATTGTAAAAATTTATTGCCACATATATACGTGTTACCGTTTTATCTGATAAAGATATTTTATCTGAAAGAATCGATCAAATCAATTTGACGGAAAAACATTGATTGTCAAAATAGGTTTAGGTATAAGCCAGTGGCGTAGCTACAGGGGGGGGGGTANTACCGGTACCCCCCCCCCCTTACGGGCCGAAAAACATAAGAAAAATAAAAAAATAAGGGTCCCCCCTTATGATTTTTTAGAAAAAAGGCTTGGTACCCCCCCTTAAAAAATTCCTGGCTCGCCATTGGTATAAGCTTAGGTTTAGGCCTAAGCTTAAGACTAGGCCTAAACCTAGACTTAAGCCTAGACCTAAACCTAAGCTTACACCTAAACCTGTTTTGATAATCAATCTTTCTTCATCAAATTGATAATCGATTCTTTCCGATAAAACTAGTTTTATCAGATAAAACGGTAACATATATATTTATGTGTTACTTTGAAAGTCCAAATTAGACGGTATGATTGGTTCATCTTCATTCGAAATGAGTTTTGCTAAAACTGGGCGGGAATCGGAGTTGCCGTCGACCAAGAAAATTGGCAAGTTTTGATCAAAATGGTCCATTGAGATCGCTTGTTCGAGATCTAAAGTTTGATAATACAAGGTGAGCCAAAAAGTGGATTTTTTTATTTTTTGAGAAATTTATTTTTCTAAAAAGCCTCTAGGGGTAATTTTATACGGGGAATCGATTGCGTGCATTCCCGGAGCGTGAAAACGCTTCTCTGAACCTGATTCAGGGAAAAATTGGAGCGAAACTGGTTATTGTGAAAATTGTCATTTTCTGTATCAGGGAATCGTTTTTATGCTTCGAAAAAATGTACAATCGATTTCTCGCATAAAATCACCCATGGAAGAGTAAAAAATGTGAAAAATAAAAAAAACCATTTTCGTTTCAAAACCATTTTTCCCTGAATCAGGGAAGCGTTTTCACGCTCTAGGAATGCGCTCACAGAAAATGCTAGATACCATGAATCAACTTGCAAAAAATCGCGGCTTATTTTCTTTCATCGTCCCCTACAACTTTTGCAATGGCTTTATGATGCATCCCTGCGTGGTCGTATGGTGGAAAAATCAGGATTAGTTAGTAATGCCAAAAAATGGGCGACCCTACATCTCGTCCAAAATCAGCTCGGTCAAACGACAACTCACCCAAACTACAACTCGCCCAAACTACAACTCGCCCAAACTACAACTCGCCCAAACTACAACTCGCCCAAACTACAACTCGGACAAAATACTTCTCGCTTATACCAATCGGCTCTACTCGATGAGAGTATTTTGGCCAAGTTGTAGTTTGGGCGATTTGTATTTTGGCCAAGTTGTAGCTTGGGCGAGTTATATTTTGGCCGAGTTGTCGTTTAGCCGAGCTGATTTTGGGTGAGATTTAAGATCGCCTAAAAATGTGCCACTCTACATATACTTGAAGGCCAAATCCAGCCTATACAAAGCTCAATATTAACGGAGCGGAAATCGCCATTCTCAAAGATCAAGACCACAAGGGCACTGAGCCGGCAAAAAACGCTCAATTGATTCCCCCTGCATAAAATTACCCCTAGAGGGCTCATTTTTAGAAAAATAAATTTCCCAAAAAATAAAACAAAGCCCATCCTGTAAAAATTATTATGAAAAATTTATTTATTACTTGATAAAAGAGGCGGTGAAACGATTATACTTCGACAATTGGATACTTTAAGAGAATGAATAAGCGGCTCGAGTTTGAGATTCGAGTTAATCCACGCTGAAACAACACCAATTTTGCTCAGTCCTATCCATGCAGCTAGAAAATCGGCTCCATTCTCCATAAATAGAGCGACCACATCGTCTTTTTTATAGCCATTTTTCTGAGAGAGAAAAAATGTAAATTGAAATTTAAGTTATATATAGCTTTGCCAGATTTCAACGTTACAATCTGGCGATCCTATCAATCTACAAAGGGTTTCATGAAAAGTGATGTTCTACAAAGTTGTTTCTGAGATCATGAGGAACAACTTTGTAGAACATCACTTTCCATGAAAACCTTTGTGTATCGCCAGATTGTAACGTTGAAATCTGGCAACCATAGTTATATAGACACCTGGAAGTAATTGGCATAAGCATTTGCCCTGAGATTAAGCTGATGAAAATTGAAAGTCCGTCCGGTCTCTACTTCTACAACACATTCTTTCAATGGATGGTTTCGTACATGCTCCATGAAGTAGAAATGAAGAGGCTAGAAAATAGCCATTTTAAAATTAGTAAAAAATTTTGCATTGGGTCAGAGTTGCCGTTTTCGCTTAATTTTAATCAATTTTGCTTAAATTTGAGCCAAATTGATTACTTTTTGGGATGATTATCCTACTACAGGGTGTATAAAAAAATGGAATTTGGACAATTTTTCATATTTTTTCGATCCAAAAATTTTTTCAAAAATGATCCTATTAAGGCTAATTTTATGCGGGAAATCGATTGCGCGCATTCCCAAAGCTTGAAAACGCTTCCCTGATTCAGTGAATCGGTGTGTGTATTGAAGAGATGACCAATTTTTGCTATAATACATAAAATTTTCCCTGATTCAGGGTAAGAAAGCGTTTTCAAGCTTCGGAAATGCGCGCAATCGATTCCCCGCATAAATTTACCCCAGAAAGTCATTTTCATATAGAAAATCTAAAAATTTTCGATTTTTGCTTCAATATACACATCCCGATTCCCTGATTCAGGGTCAGGGAAGCGTTGGAAATGCACGTAATCGATTCTCCTCCTCAATCATTTGGCGGAAATGCGTTGCAGTCGATGGAAATTACCAATAAATTGCGTTGTGTTACACAGATCCCAAGTTAATTAACATGATGAGCAAACAAAAACGTACTTTTGCGTTTCTTTTGCCAAAAATTTTTTTTCAAAGATCAACTACAAGCATACATGGGCAAGGGGGGGGGGACTGTCCCCTCCCCACTTCTTATTAACCAAAAAATTGTAATACCACTTCTTATTTTGCCCAAAATTCGAAAAAACACATAAGGATCCCCCTTATGTTTTTGCCTAAAATATGAAAAAAGTCGATTTTTTGGGTAAAAACTCCTATATTTGGACCTACTTCTTAAATTTTTTTACCAAAATACATGACCCCACTTCTTATTTTCGGGGATATAGAAACAAATTCGTAAATTTTACGACCCCCGAGTTGGTGGCAAAAAAAGGTCGTCAAATTTCAAATCCGAAAATTTACGTATGCAAAGACCACTTCTTATTTTGGGTCCCTGTCCCCCTTGATTGCCCATGTATGACTACAAGGGGTATTTTCATGCAAGAAATCGATTGCGCGCATCGAAAACCCTTGAAAACGTATCCCAGACTTGTTTTGCAATAAAAAAAAGTAATTTCGATAATCTTCTGTAATACTTGAAAATACGAAAATTTGGTATTTCACGATCTGGGAAGCGTTTTCAAGATCTTTCGATGTGTGCAATCAATTTCTCGCATGAAAATACCCCTTATATGATTTTTGAAAAACAAATTTTGAAAATTTTTCACCAAAAAACGCAAAAGTATGGGTTTTTGGCTCATCCTGTACATTGTTAAAAAAATTTACTTTATTGCGATAAAATGCCAATTTGATTTTTGTCTTCACAGTAATAAGTAAACCAAGACCTCTATAAAAGAGAGATTAACACAAAACTTTTTCAACAAATACAAACTTGACATCTCTGGGCAAAGTAGCTAAGCACCGACGACCCAATTCTGAATTAAGCATTTTAAATAGTAAGTAGCTGAGGATGATCAAAATCCAGTATTGCCGCTCGATAAACAATGCCTATAAATATTTACACGGATGTTAAAAACAAATAAAAATCACCATGATTAAACCCAAAAATGCCATTTCTCGAAGAGATCGTATCCACGAAGCTTCTTCGTCTGAGTTTTGTTGAGTTGTAGGAGAAGACATTTTATTCACGAGCTCCTAAAAGGTTTTTATATTTAACAATAGGAAAAAAGTTGGAGCAAGTTCCCCCTGGTTGCCGCCACTTAACGTTGATTAAACTCGGTAAACAAATTTTTTTATTTTCTTTCGGAAATTACCCATTTAGGGGATAATTTAATGCAAAAAATCGATTTCACGCACTTCCGCAACCCGAAAATCACAGAAAAATGGTGAAAATTCGATTTTCTCGAGAAATGAACACAAATATTCCTTCATGTATCCCTGCGTGGTCATTTTTAACAAGATTTTCCCGTCAAAAACGACCACGCAGGGATGCATGAGGGATATTTGTGTTCATTTCTCGAGAAAATCGGTATTTTTCACTCGTTTTCGATGAAATTTTTTTTAGTAGTAGGTAAGAGTGTATGCTGAATCCAGTCGGTCTTTTTGAGAATAAGTCATGTTTTCGTGTCAATATACAATTTTTTTCAAAAATTGGTGTTTTTCAATATTGCAAATGAATTTTAAAATGTCGATATTTGGTTATAGAAGTCGATTTTTGACGAAAGTTTCGGCTCTACTAGGGTTTTTCTAGTCGGGGAATAGATTGCGCGCATTTTCGAGGCATGAAAAAATTTTTCTAACCCTGATTCAGGGAATACACATTTTTGAGCCATTTTAGGGGTATAAAAAACCCCCGATTTTTTGAAAAAGTCTGGATATTGACACGAAAACATAAGTTTCGCTCAAAAAGACCGATTGGATCGTATTCAGGGTTAGCATTCAATTAGAAAATACACAACTAGAACCACGGCTATTGTCAAATATTTAAAAACGACCAAAAAAAAATTTTTTTTTCGTGTCAAAAATATTTTTTCACGTAGGTAGCCCCCCTGTTTGGAATTCAAAAAAATTATTGTCCATTTTTCAGTTGAAACAGCTCAATTCTATCAGAAAAGTGGTTCTAAATATGAATGAAAAAATAGTTAAAAAGATTAGCAAAATATTATAACAATATACAAAATATTATACAATCAATAAAAAAAAGTGTTGGAATTGTTGTCCATTCCCATTTCGAAGGGTTCTTAAACTTTTTCCTGACATATAACCTGGTTTTTTTTCTTTACACTTTAATTAATGTAGCCATTAATAAGCTACATATGCAAGTCACCCTTATAGTCGAACTATTAAGCCTATCTTAGCATAATAAGATAAGAGAAATGAAAGTGCTGGCCCGCCAAAAATCACAAACATGATCGATAAGAATAGAGATCACATGTATGATAAGAAAAAATCATAGAGCACAACAAGTCTGGCAAAAGAGTGGTCAATTTAAAAGGTTTTGCCATGTTATTGACAAGTTGGTTCCTAATTAAAGACTACAAATCAGCTGTGATGGTGATATATCTTGATCAAAAATTTTATTGTAATAAAGGAATTATACATAATATACATGAAGCAAACAGGTTTTAAGACTACACTACAATTCATTGCAAGGGTCAATGTACGAGCTGATAAGGAAGAGACAAAGAATGCGCGGACATTTCGCATCAGGCGGTAGACAACCGGAAAGAAAAAAACTAGAACTAGTATCGATTAGGTAACCCACTGAACGTGAAAATTTTTCGAACAAATTTTTCTTCATATTCTGCAATCTAGGGGTAATTTTATGCGGGGAATTCGAATTTCACATTCCCGAGACCTGAAAAATTTCCCCGGATCAAGAAAAGGCTATTCACAATAAGGAAATTCGAATTTGACACAATCGAAAAATTTCACGTTCAGTGGACTACTTAATCGATACTAGTTCCAAAACTTTATTGGTACAAGAAAATTGCATGTACTTCGACTAGTCCTATTTATTAAAAAAAGAGAGATCTAATATCCTATAGCCATATGACCAAACAGACTATTGTATTATCGAAAAACTCAAGCGAGCTTTGTAAAGTTAAATGATTTCGCGCAAAATAACCTATTGTTGTGGGAGAAATCAAGTTTCATAATTTTCTCTCTTTTGAGCTTTAGCTTTTTTCTCGGCGCTCATTTCTCTTAATACACATACATAAGAAATGTGTTAAACTTGTTTAGTCATTCAACGGTGAAAATCATCAATCGCGCATCTAGTATAGAGATCTATAAAAGATGATTCACGTGTGTTTCAGACGGTTATATAGCGGACATAGGAGTGGCTCCCAGGGGTCGATTGTTATACTTGGCAAGTGATTAGTGACAAGACAGTGATAAGCGACAAATTACAATAAAGGAAAAAAACTGACAATTTGGCATTTGAAAAGTGACAAATTCGACGTTCTTGATACGAAATAACTTTTACACGATAAAGCTTATGGAAAACATGAAAATATAATGGCAGAATTAACTTCTAGAACCTTTTCAGGCTTTTCAAAAGAAACACACAGGTATTCTTGCTCAGCAAAAAAACTACCTTCATTAATGGTATCGAATTTAAAAATCATTTGATCAAGATTGATTTGAGTTTGAAACATAATAGATCCACTAAGACAAAAATCGTACTTTTGCGTTTTTTTTGAGTTCGTACCCCCGAAACATTATTCCATATAGCAAACATTCCGTTTATTCATCCATCTAAAAATCAAAGTTTCTTCAAAAGTCAATATCAAAACAAAAAACAAATTGAGCACAACAAATTTTATAGATCATACGCATTTATAACTTTTATTAGGTTTATTTATAGTCCATAATATGGCAGTTTATTACAGAGTAAGCCAAAAAACCGTACTTTGCATTTTTTGACGAAAATTTTTCAAAAATCACCTATGAGGTATTTTCGTGCGAGAAATCGAATGCGCGCATCGAAAAATCTTGAAAACGCTATAGGTGATTCTTGAAAATTTTTCATCAAAAAACGCAAAAGTACGGTTTTTTGGCTCACCCTGTACTTTCATCATTATAAAAGTTCGTAAGGCATAACTATACGTGAATTAATTAACAAGGAGAGTGCACCAGAATTTGGTGCGCAATTTATTCGGTATATTATTGTAGAGAATGCCTGACCAATGAGGGTGTAACCCCCTAACTTCGTCGTATCAGGCCAATAATTAGGTATCAACTTCGTATTTGGGACCCAAAAACCAGTTTTTTCCATTAATTTCGTTAAAAAATTAACAAATTTTCGCAAAATTAACGAAGTTAAATAACAAAAATTTACGAAGTTAAATTTCCTTCAATTTTTTAAAATTTTATAACCATTTTTCTATGACTAACTTCGTATTTGAGGCCTGAAATTCATTTTTTACAGAAACAACCTCGTAAATCGATTACCCTGGGTGCGTGAACACCTATGTTGTAGAATACTACCCCCAGCTTGTCGAATAAAAATGATCGCATCAACTTCTGGTGTACTCCCCTTGTAAGATAATATAAAAAACTGTAATAATATAGAACAAATACCCGACAAATGTCATAAAAAGTGAGCTTAGAACAATGATAATCACACAAAAAACAAACAAAAAGACTAGGAATTATGAAACCCTTTCGTAGAAAAGTATATACGCTTCAGTTGCCAATACTCGAGATTCTTGGACTAGTGAAACACTTTGATCCGAGACGTAATACCATTGAGAGCTTTCTTCAACAGTTTTCAAGTACGATTCGGCATGCTCATTCAATTCGGTGGCTTTCATTGGAAAACTATGGATGCTATCGTTGGTGTTCAACCGATCCGGATTCTTCGACAATTCAATAAAGGTATTGTGATGCGGCATAGTTGGGCGTCTTCTCACATAAGCAACATAATGTCCATTGTTCAAATCCCCAGAATGTGAAACAATTCCATAAAGGCTGTACCAAATGTGCTTCTGATTCGATGCTATGCGCTAAAAAATTGCACAATATAGCACTGTGAGACATAAAATCTATTCCACTGTAAAAAAATCGATTTTCTCGGCGGTCTTGAACACCCGACGGAAATTTCTTTTTTTGTAAATTGAGCATAATCAGAGAGAGAGAGAGAGAGAGAGAGAGAGAGAGAAACTCCTTGTATGACTATTTAATCTCAAAACATACTGTATTATACCGGCTACAAAATGAAGCCAAATCCAGTTTCAATGGAAATTGTACATGTCCACGGACTTTCTTGAAAGTTGTTCTAGTAGCGGTGCTATGGCATTGCTCAAATCTCTTGAAATGGATAGTCAGAATAGTCGGTGGAGAATAAATGACATAGCGCTTCGAAGCATCGACTTTTTGTCGGACAGATGATTCAGGTGACTTTTTCTGAAAATTACCGTATTCAGGCCAAAATTTTTCACAAAAGTTAGTACAGAGTGTTCCAAAAAAACCGCCATTTGGTCATTTTTGGCGAAAATTTTTTCTCCAACATGACTCATTAGGGGTATTTTGATGCGAGAAATCAATTGCGCGCATCAAAATTCTTAAAAACGACTCCTAGGTGTCCAATTTTCAAGTAAGGATTCCTATTGAAATAATACGAAAATCTTATATTTCATGATCTGGGAGACGTTTTCAAGGTTTTTTCGATATGCGCAATCAATTTCTCGATAAAAAATACCCCCTAATGAGTCATTTCGGAGAAAAATTTTTCTTTAAAATGCCAAAAAATACCACGAAGTTGAGCTCTGTTTTTCATAACGGTTTCTTTCCGCGACTTATCCAGGGATTCCACGATGTGTTTAAAGGTTCTTAGAAAATTTTCAGCAGTGGGCACAGCGTTTTTATGGAACGTCTTTTAACATGACCAAATGGCAATTTTTTTAGCACTTGTATTTCCTGGAGTTTTGCTCACTACCTTTTTATCTACACAACATTTTTCACACTCATAAGCATTCAAACCAGTCAGAAATTCTTCAGTAATGAAATCATGCAAACAGCGATACAAAGAGCCTTCCGTATCAGATTCCGCCATTTTCGTTGGATTTAACAACTCTGTATAGTCGACCGCAGGGGCACACCCATTCATGAGATGGCTCATTTCAGAGGTAAGCGAATCTACAAGTAAAATTTTATATGCATAACCAAACATTTTCAACCATACCAACTTCTTCATCCTCTATAAACTCCTCATGGAAAACTTCAGAATCAGCGATTTTCGCGTTATTTTCATTATTCTCATCACATTCTGAGAGTTCATTCAGCTCCGTTTCATCTTGTTCTGAAATGGACTTTCCAGTAGATGTCCGCCTTCTACCCTTTGGTAGTTTCTAAAAAAGAACAATGCTACTTATTAGTGCAGATTGGAAAATACCTTTTGTTGTTTCCGTTGCTTTTTTAGCTGATGTTTAGTTTGATTAACACCTTTTTTCTTGATATTGGGAACATGATTCTTTGTACCAGTAGCCAATGGTAGTGAAAGGTCCAAATAAGGCTCTAGCCGATTTGAAACATGATTGCATCTAAAATATTTCACACTTAAATACACAGATTAGTAAAAAATATGCAAAACAAGTGTCTAAAGTAGGAACCTTCATGGGTCCACAAAGTATCTTACATGATCCAAAGGGTAAAAATGTGTCCGGGCATGATTTTTGAGGTTTTTTTTAGTAAAAATAATTACAAAAGCTCACCTTAAACATCGAATGCTTTGTAAAAGGCTTCCTCCAAAAATAGAATCAATAAGCGGGCGACCAGCGGCTTCGAGAAGTCCTGAAATGTACATATCAAGAGTAGGGACACCTTCATGCATTTTCATAACTCAAAAGTTTTATAAGAAAATCACCCCAAATTTATTGTCAAATCGAAATCTAGGCTATTAAAAACCGTATAGTGAAAAAAACCGCATCAAAAATACATTTTTCTATCAGAAAATCGACTTAGAATTTGAGGCAAAACTGTTAATCGTGCTCCAGAAAATTAGTATAAAATGAACATAAATTTTTTCTTGACATTCAAAAACCGTCAGTAAGGGGTTGTTTCGACACAAAATTTTATGAGAGAACAGCTTTGTAGAACATCATTTTCCATTAAAAAACTCATTATGTGAGTCAAAAATTTAATTTCAGCCTTACCTTTAGCGAGTAATACTTTTTCGTGTTCGACTTTCTTCGGATTCGTATCGACTGATAAGCCCAAGTACATTGCTATGCCTTGTTTCCAACGATCTTGCTCCTCTTTCCTCAATACATCCAATAAGTAACGCAATAACTCATGCGCATCCTGTTGATTATATCCTCGAAAACGCGGCACACTAAAATCAGATTCACGAATAAAAGTTTAGGTTTAACTTATGCTGGTACTACTTCGGATTAACGACCACAAATGACACAGGGTTGTAAAGTCGGAAATTTTTTCTCAAACATTTTAGGGGAATTTTTATGTGAGAAATCGATTGCGCGCATTCCCGAAGCGTGAAAACGAAGACTTTCCGTAAAAATGAGCCTTTTATACTCCATAAGCATGTAATTTTTATGATTTTTTTCAATTTTTATGGAACTATTTTTTCCTGATTACAGTATAAAATGGTCATTTTCATGAAAAGTATTCATTTTCACGCTTCGGGAATGCGCGTAATCAATTTCTCTCATAAAAATCCCCCTAAAATGCTTGAGAAAAAATTTCCGACTTCAAAACTCTATACAGTTTTTGTACTTTTTCACTGTTTTGGGCATGGAAGACAATATCAAAAAAACCAATAAAAATTCAACTTTTGAAATTTTCAGTTTTCGAACCTTGATCCCAAAAAATCAAGGAAGCATTTTCAGGCTTCGGGAAAAGAAAAAAAGCGCAATCGATTTCTCAAAAAAACCCATATGGAGTCAGATTTCAACATTTTTCTTGCCTGGGGTCAGACTTTCTCAACATTAAAACATAAGTATGCATGTCATTTGCGGTCGTTAATCCGAATTAGTACCCCCTTACGCTTGAGAAATCTGATGAAACAACGACCGAGGATTCGGGTCTTGATTCGATCGAAATTCAGCCAAAAAACCGTTCAAGCATTTTGTAATAAGAAATTTCGCATTAGGTAATTGAATTTCAGCCTCGGGAATTTTCACTTCATTTTCATGAATCTTTAATATGGATTCTTTTATAAAAATCTTTTCATATTTTATAACGTTCTGAGAGAAAGTCAACAGCTGTGGAGTGTGCATAATACATTGTAGTACAGAATTGAAGAAACATGTGTTGCCTAGATTTGGAAGTCCCTAAAAATACAGTCCATTGCATGTTAATAACGTCACTAGAGTTAGGGATGTTCTTGACGATTTCACGGTCCGAGACGGCTTCCATTCGATTCAGCATAGCCAAAAACCATGCTTCCATAAAAAATTGCAAAAAATCTCGTGTTTGTGAAAAAAGACAAAAAAAGAGATTTTGTATGTGGAAGTTCTTGAGTGGATACAAAAGAAAAACCTACTTTAACATAAACATCGTGCGTTGATTTAATTTTTACAGTTGATTTTCTTTCAGAATGACGATTCTCTATCACTACTTTAGCATGCTCTTCATCTTTATCTTCAATAGCTTTCTTACTGGTTCCAGTTTTCCCAGGTGTAGATCGTTTTTGAAAAGAGCGAATATCGTCAATAAACTTCTTCACAATGTCTGCTTGTCCTAACCATTCATTGTGTTGAACTTTAATTTTGCAAGAAAAACACCTGAAAACAATTATAACGGTTCGTCGCTACATGAAGCCGGATTTTTGAGGCCCCGACATTATAGGCTTAACACTTAATTTGAGGCTAAAATTTGAGGTGTGTGTCGGGAAATTAAAAAATGTCGGAAATCAAGAAAAAAAGGAGTTAAGCCTCAAAAGCCAGGCATCAAGTTTTGGGCCTCATATGGTGACGAACCCAAAAAACTTACCACACATCAAAAGACTCCAAGTTAAACGACAAATAATGCGGTAATGGACTAGTTATCTCATTGCTAGTACAGTGTCTTTCCATATGCTTTTCTTGTTCACATCCAAATTTCCCACAAGCCATACAAACCCAAAGATTACGAAAAGAAGAATCTGTAGCTGAAGTAGAACAATAACCACAAGAGGGCATTTTGTTGCTTTTCAATTTTTTCCGCACCTCATTAGCATTGATGAGATTTGTTTTATTCCGATGCGAACAATTAACTTCGTTTTCAGTTGACTCCATGTATATAATTTCCACGTCTCTAAAAGTCAGTACTAGGATGGTATATACCTCACAGATTTAGCAAATTTTTCATACGTTACATAAAATTCAAAATTTTGCATTAAAAATTCAAATTTCGTGCGAAAAATTCGTCAAATTTTGATTTTTGAGGTGTGTACTATGGTGAACTCGAATTCGATGGAATTATCAAGTTTTGACTTCAGGGGATACCTCTACTGGGGGGAGAGGGGTAAAAGCGTCAAAAATTCATATTTTTATAAATACAGGAGGGAAAAGTCCTGACATTGTCAAAAATGCTGAAAAGGTGTTTCTTCGTCCAGAATTATCGAGAAAACACGTTTTTAAATGTCAAGACTTTGGCCCCTTAGATCAGCACTTTTGCCGCCTGGGTCAGGACTTTTGTCCACCTAGGCCAGGACTTTTGCCTCCCCTGTAGCTCCCAATTGCCTAATTTTTTATACTCGGGGAAACTTTTTATCATCTATCGACGCATGGAAAAAACTAACGATTTTATACATTATAAATGCATTTATTNTGCCTCCCCTGTAGCTCCCAATTGCCTAATTTTTTATACTCGGGGAAACTTTTTATCATCTATCGACGCATGGAAAAAACTAACGATTTTATACATTATAAATGCATTTATTGTCTTAACCAATTTTTTATATCAACAAAATTTAACCTTTTTAACCCCGCGGGATCCCACCCACAAGCTTTTAAAAACCCCGTCCCGCAAATTTTTTTTTGAAAAACCCCGTCCCGCAAATCCGCCCGCAGGCCAACGCGCAGCCCTAATATTTTTGGCAACAGCGAAAGTTGTCGTGGCGACATAAAACGTGACGAAAGTTATAGTGCCGAGTAAAAGTTCATGAAAAAAATTGCACAATTATAGGAAATTTATTTTGTCAAAATAAAAGAGCTTTGTTTAAATTAGGTTAAAAACTAAAGCGAATGTTATTCAAGTGGTAAAACTAAATAATAAGAATTTCTTTATTACTACTTTTTGCATAATCTTCTTTTTCCCTAGCATTTGAAAAAGTGTTGCCTATTAAAACTCTGTTTTAGGTAACTTATTTGCCAATGGCCAAATATTGTTTAAGTAAGCTTTTTTGATATCGGGGGGGGGGGGAAATTCGGGGAAAAACGTCCAAAAGTTCAGCGACAAACCGGCAAATGTTCGGCGAAAGACCGATAAAAGTTCGTGGACACTACCCCTGTCGGATTTTGCGTTTTTTGTATTGAAAACACCGAAAAACGTAAAATCCGACAGTGGTTGTGCCCCCGAACTTTTGCCCCCTGATATTATAATCGAATTCACTCACCATTTGCGGATTTTCAGTAAAAATTTTTTAGACAAAACAGTATGTGAAGAAAAAATTCGTAAAAAAAGTCACACTTGCACAACCATATGTACAAAAAATTTTCAAAAGTGCTCGACTCCTCCCACCCAGAAAAAAATGTACAAAAAATTTTCAAAAGTGCTCGACTCCTCCCCACCCAGAAAAAATCTCGGGGGCCCAACTAGGAAAAAAATTTCCCCAAAAAATTGAAAAAATCTTCTTGGTCCCCCTTAGGCACCATTTATACTTGCCGCTTTCCGCGCGCGTCTTAGTGCATTTTGAAGACGCAGCGTCTTCAAAATGCACTA
>OZJO01000545.1:0-38948 GCA_900406225.1 Acrobeloides nanus | reverse complement strand
CTACCAAATAACACCAAAAGTACGATAAATGAAAATTTTTAAGGTCATCGTACCGAAAAAGTACGATAGCTTGTGCCGACCCTTAAGTCCAGGCCTAACATAGAATACTCACTAGGTGTTATTGTTTTTGCTCAAAAAGCCCAATGCCCTGAAAGTTCATTAAAAATGAATAATAATAGCACCAGTCCAAGATGCCCGTGGGGTAGAAAATTTTTTCTACAAGGCTCAGAAGGTTTATACCCGCATTTTTTCGTTTTAAGGCCATATCTCGGTCAATTTAAGTCCGTTTGGGCTGAAAAATTTTTTGGGTGGTTCAACCTTTTCGTCCCCTGTTGCAACTTGATGTTTTTTTACAGATTGCTCTGCGGGATGGCAAAGTACCGAGTTGTCTTATGTGCCAATGCTGAGTGCTTGCGGCGATTATGAGGAAGGTGGTGGTGTACCATGTCAACCAAATGCCGCCAGTTCGTGCACTGGTCGGAATGCATTCTGTGCACAAATGGAAGATAAACAGTCGTTTAAATGTTGTTCAGATATTGTACAAGATTCGGGTGAAATTTCGCACTTAAAGCCAGAACAAATTAAACCAGGTACGGAATTTTCAAAAAGGTTTATTTACAGGGTGGGCAAAAAAACCGGATTTTTGCGATTTTTCGAGCAAATTTTCGCCGAAAAATTTTTTTTCAAAACAAGTTGGGTTGGAACTTATGCACTTCGGCCTCCCCCCAAAAAGTTGGGAGGGAGTCCGAAGTGCACTGATCAATGCAGTTCAGCCCCTCCCAAATTTGCATAAATCAAACATTTTGGGGGGAGGGCCGAACTGCACTGATCAGTGCACTTCGGACCCCCCAAATTGGAGGGGGGGGCCGAAGTGCATAAATTTCCAAAGGAACTTATGCACTTCGGCCCCCCCCAAAATGTTTGATTTATGCGAATTTGGGGGAGGGGCCGAACTGCACTGATCAGTGCACTTCGGACCCCCCAAATTGGGGGGGGGGGCCGAAGTGCATAAATTTCCAAAGGAACTTATGCACTTCGGCCCCCCCTAAAATGTTTGATTTATGCGAATTTTGGGGGGGGGCGAACTGCACTGATCAGTGCACTTCGGCCCCCTCCCCAACTTTTTGGGGGGCCGAAGTGCATAAGTTCCGTCGGGTTTTTCTATGTTAGGAATCGATTTTAAGAATTTTTCAATTTTGAAAAATCGTGAAATCGCTTCCTTGACACTGATTAAGTCCAAAAAAACCGTATTTTTGCGATTTTTTGAGGTTTTTTTAGCTGTTTCTTCAGGATCAGGGAAACGATTTTTCATGATTTTTCAATGCTCACAATCGATTTTTCACGCATAGAAAAACTCCATATAAGGTTGTTTTGGAAAAAATTTTAAAATTTTTTCTGCACAAATTTGATCGAAAAATCCGGTTTTTTGTGCGCCACTCTGTATAACGTTCTTTTTCAAGTGTGCCCTGGAGGTGCAATTCCTTTCAAAATGCCACATCTAATGCTGTGTGATCCGTCGATAGTCAATATTTGTCCCTATGATTATACTGTATGTAAAATTTTATAGTCTTTCTTTAAATTTGTTTCACGTTGAATTTAGTGTGTTGAGGCCGGAAATGGGCATCTAGTTCCGCAAGAATCTCGATCATTATGTTGTAAAACTTCGACACTCTATTCTTTTGGAAAGGGTAAAACAAAAAATTGTGTTAGCATATACACCACATTCATGATTTTTAGTGTTTATTGAAGCAGGACTTTCACCTAAAATAGTTCCTCATCCTCCACTTGCTGCCATAGAATATGTAGGTTTTGTTTCAGTTTCAACCATCGTCGTCTCCATTAGGACACCATAAAATTGAAAAAATTCGAAAAAAATTGAAATTTTTGAATTTTTTTCAGGATTTTCGTGTCAATACTCCAACTAAGTCAAGCGAGGTCGAGACATCATCTCGACTTGAGTCACGAATTCGAGACGTTTAGCGCGCAGCCTCGATCGTGCACGTCTAGTCTCCATGTTTAGGTAACCCTAAACATACACACCTCGGCCATGATGCAAGCTCCAGAAATTCGAACTGGAGATCATTTCGTTCTCTCTCCATACAAAGTGTTTGAACCGGCCTATATAAAGAAAGTTAATCTCTACCATGAACAAACAAAAGGCTCCTATGTTCATGTGCTTATGTTCGGTATGCACATTATTGTAAGACCATATGCAAATTTTTTTTTAGACCCAAGCAGTCACTTGGAGAACATGCAATTCTATTATGATCGAAAGTCAGATGGTGGGAAAATCATTGACTTGGAAGAACCGATCCCCGATGGAGGCTTTCTCAATAAACGGGTTGTCAACCCGCCAAATATGATGAACGCCGAACAACAATTCAAGTCGAACTGTTAGTCATCTTGATATGAATAATTTTTATTAAAATGATTTTTATCAGTGGCATAGCCATGGGGCTATACAGGGTGGCGCACAAAAAGCCGGACACTTAAAAAAATTTTAAATATAGTTCATTTAGCAAAAAATAACAACAATAACCATTCAAAATGGCCTCCTTAAAAGTGTCTAAGCCTAGGCTTAAGGTTTAGGCTTAAGGCTTAGACTTAGGATTAAGGCTTAGGCTTAAGATTTATGCTTAGAATTAAGGCTTTGGCTTAAGATTTAGGCTTAGGCTTAAAATTTAGGCTTAGGATTAAGATTTAGGCTTAAGGTTTAGGCTTAAGGCTTAGACTTAGGCTTAAGATTTAGGCTTAGGCTTAAGGCTTAGACTTAGGCTTAAGATTTAGGCTTAGGATTAAGGCTTAGGATTAAGGCTTAGGATTAAGGCTGAGTATTTCCAATTTTTTGTGCGCCACCCTGAGTCGACCCTATGACCCAATTTTGAGCTCAAAAATCGATTTTTGTACTCAAAATTTTTAACAAAAAATTTTAACAAAAATTTGCCACGCGGAGCGCGGCGACCAAAAAAGTCGCCAAAAATTTTACACTTTAGCCCGCTCCGAAATTTTTTTCTGACTACGTCCTTGATTTTTATAGATCGTAAAATGTGGGTAGTTCTCGTGTACAAAACGGTGGAGCCATTGACTCGTCTATATGTCTCGGTGTCTCAAGATTTCAATGCGAAATATAGGAATGTGATCGAATTCCTAAGGAGTCCAACAGCACAACGCCTCGGGACTCCAATTGCCGGAGCATATTTTTATGTAATAAATAGGGGTTGATATACATTTCGAAAGTAAACGTTTCGGAAGTTCAGGACACATTTCGAAAGTGGTTATCTGATTTTTAATTTTGAATGTTGCAAAAAGAATTCGACACAAGTGGACTCGAACCTGAGACCTTGGGATCAATCTTGTCGATGTTGCGCGCGCCTTGGACCACTTGACCATCGCTCGGACTTTTTTGCGGAAACGGACTATATTTCCGAAATGTTAACTTTCGAAATATCACAAGGAGCCCCAATCACTTTCGAAATGTATATCAACCTAAATAGGTGCCTATTTTTTAATCTAAAATCCCCCCTCTTTTTTTAGTTGACAGCTGACTAGAACAAAATGGTGCCAATTATTTGTTACGTAGAAAACGATGGAGAACTTAATTAGCTCAAAATCCAGTTTTGAAAAAAAACAATTTTATTTTGTACCTTAAAAATATAAAAATAAATTTTACTTGAAATTTTTTTGTTTGGGTAGAAAGAAGGTTGTTATTCAGTCATTGAAAATGCTTAAATTTTGGGCAAAAAAGTTGGTACTACTAACAAGGAATAGTTGTGAAGTGTCAGTTAAGCGATTTCCAATATTTCGACACAAATCGATAGATAACATGATAAAGTATACAATAAAAAGTTATAAGACAATGATTCGAAGCACGAGTGGCCCATACGGTAGCGCTTTCGCCTTTGACTCTGATGGTCTGGGTTCGAATCCCAGCCTCGTCCTTAACTTTTTGCATATAGTGACTAATTTTTAAGCACTTCTTATGTTCTGAAGCCTACCTTAAACCTCGTATGGGAAAGAAATTTTACACAGCATGTAAAAATTTCTTTCCCGTGTAATAATCATAAGAAGTGCTTAAAAGAAATTAGTCACTATATGCAAAAAGTTAAGGATGAGGCTGGGATTCGAACCCAGACCATCAGAGTCAAAGGCGAAAGCGCTACCGAATGCGCCATTCATGTTTCGAATCANGGTAGGTTTCAGAACATAAGAAGTGCTTAGTCGCCATATGCAAAAGTTAAGGACGAGGCTGGGATTCGAACCCAGACCATCAGAGTCAAAGGCGAAAGCGCTACCGAATGCGCCATTCATGTTTCGAATCATCGTTCTATAACTTTTTATTGTAAACTTTATATTTTATCGTGTTATCTATCGATTTGTGTCGAAATATTGAAATTCCCTGACTAACACTTCGCGACTATTCCTTGTAAGGATTAGCGAGAGACTCTCGCTAATCCTTAGTAGTTAAGCCTAAGCCCAAGCCTAAGCCTAAGTAGTACCAAACAGTTCTTTCTACCTCTGCATATTAATTTATGAAAAAAGCGTTCGAATCGCAGATCTTATGCAAATAAACAAAATTTTTAACGAATTTTTCAATCTTTTTTATAAAAAACATAAGCCTAATTTTGTTTTTCTAAATTTCGGATTCTAAATTTTGGGCCATAGCGTTGATTTCCGACCGACAGCGTTGGATAGCATGGATCCTAAGATCCGCGATTCAGGCGCATTTCAAAAAAAAGTTTACAAAATAGCAAAAAGAGAAAAATATGGCGGATTGTCAACTTCAATAGATTTAGTTAGGAGATTCACCTTGAAGGATCTTGATATCCCAGAGGAACAACACGAATTCGACAATGACAAAGATCTAAAAGTTTTTGATAATTTAAACGTTTCCCCCTATAATAATACCAATGTGGGAATACGCCATCCACGAGAGTCATTGACTTTGATGATATACCAAACGAGGATACCAACAGCAACTAAAAAGAGAATAGCCGAAATGACTGAGTAGAGACGTTCCTAAAATCTTGGCTTTTAAAATTATACGAAACAAGTGTTTAAAAAAATTAAAAATTTTGTAATTTTTTGGGTTCGAAACTAGCCCACAAAATGCTAAAAACGAGAACATTTCCACTAAACTCTGTTGTTTTCTGATTCCTCTCGAAATCATGTTTTGGAAGAGTTGCACAGAGTTCCTGGTGAGGCTAACAAGTTGAACAAGAACTAGAGTTCTTGGTGAGGTTAACAAGTTAGACAAGGATTGGGCAAGTACTAGAGTCCCTGGTGAGGCACACAAGGTAGACAAGGATTGAACAAGCACTAGAGTTCCTGGTGAGGCTAACAAGTTGAACAAGCACTAGAATTCCTGGTGAGCCAACAATTCGAATTTTGATTCATTTTCGCTTCGTTACACACATAATCCCCTCCCTGAATCAGGTCAAGGAAGCATTTCCAAGATCCAAGAATGCGCACAATCGATTTTCTGTATAAAATTATCCCTATAGGGTTCATTTTCAGGAAAAAATTTTTTGAAAAAATTATCACGTTGTTTTTAAGAGTACCAAAAATTTTTATTGTATTTGCTATAAAACGTTGCCTGGATTTCAATAAAATCGTGTTTATTGACACGATTGGCTCAACTTTTCCAAAACATGTTTTCGAGGAGGAATCAGAAAACAACAGAGTTTAGTGGAAATATGTTCTTGTTTTTGGCATTTTGTGGGCTAGTTTTGAACCCGGAAAATTACAAAATTTTGGAGCTACTACACAATAGGAGGGCTACCCACGTGAAAAAAATTTTTTTGAATGACCCCTCTAGGGGTAAAAACATGTGAAGAATCTGGATTTGACATTTTCGAAGCAAAAAAACGCTTCCATGATCCAGGGAAGGCCTGTGTATTGAAGCGAAAAGTCGCATTTTGCGACTTTTCGCTTCAATACACAGGCCTTCCCTAGATCAGGGAAGCGTTTTTTTCATTAACCATCCAAAATAGATAGAAAGCTATGATCATCAATAGAATACAGGATAATGAGTGATCGAAGCCATCCTTGGGAAGGCCTGTGTATTGAAACGAAAAGTCGCAAAAATTTTTTTGCAACTTTTCGTTTCAATACACAGGCCTTTCCTAAATCAAGGAAGCGTTTTTTCGCTTCGAAAATGTGAAATGCGGATTCCCCGCATGTTTTTATCGTAGAGGGGTCATTTCCAGAAAAAATATGTCACGTGGGTGGCCCCCTTATTGTGTTATAGCTCCAAAATTTTAAATTTTTTTATGATGCTGAATATGGTAACCATCACTAACCAATTTCCAAACTCCCAAGTCAATGAGGTTGAGAATGAAGAGGACAATGTTGATGACAATAATAACAGAATTGAGACCACTAACAAATCCCAATTGACCAGTTTCGAAGCAGCCTTTACCTCCATACCTGTAATAATTTTTTATGGTTATTTTCTACAATAAATTTCATGTAGACCCTTGTAGCTACGTATCGTTTGACTTGTATACNAGCAGCCTTTACCTCCATACCTGTAATAATTTTTTATGGTTATTTTCTACAATAAATTTCATGTAGACCCTTGTAGCTACGTATCGTTTGACTTGTATACCAATGTTGTTCATACCCATCCAGTTTGTAGGGGTTAAAAAATTTTTAAATTTATTTTTCGAAAAATTGCAAAATCCTTGAAAAATTGAAAAATTCATAAAAAATTACAAAATTCATCAAAATCGAAAAATTCGTTAAAAATTGAAAAGTTCGTAAAAAATCGAAAAATTCATCAAAAATTCCAAAATTCTTTAAAAAATTGAAAAATTCGTCAAAAAATCGAAAAAAATTGAAAAATTCGAAAAATTGCTCAAAAATAGCAAAATCCTTCAAAAATCGAAAAATTCATAAAAAATTACAAAATTTCGTCAAAAAATTACCAAAAATCAACAAGAGCTCTAAAATTTCAAAATTCGTAAAAAAGTTGAAAAATTCGTCAAAAAATCGAAAAATTAAAAATAGAAAATTTTGTCAACAATTTCCAAATTTGTTAAAAATTGAAAAATTCGTCAAAAATTATCAAAAATCGAAAAACTGAACAAATTTTGAAAATTTTCGTTTTTGAAGAATTTTGATTTTTTTTGTAATTTTTCATGAATTTTTACATTTTTTAAATTTTTTTTCAATTTTTCACGAATTTTTACATTTTTTAAATTTTCTTTCAATTTTTCACGAAAATTTGTACATTTTTTTTGAAAATTTTTTCAAATAAATAACAAAGTTGTTATTTAGTGAAAGTGAATAGTTTGTTTATTTTGACACTTTCCTGTGTAGACGTGAAAAAATACAAAAATAAGATTAAAGCTCACCAGTTCGCACATAACAAAGAGGAGATGACGATGCCAATGATGATTTGTAGAACTTTGATAATGCCTCGGTTGGTGCCGAGATAATGTGTGTTGAGAGCAACCATCGCAAACGATTAAGTCTTTACAGGATGCAGTACAAGCTTAAAGGACCAGTTCACTCGGAAAAAACACTATGAAAAAATGATATATTCGGAATGATCATGAAAAATGGAGCATTTTTTGTTTTTACGACAACCTCTAAATCGTTGTAGTTTTCAAGAGAATTGCGTTTGAAGTTGACGATTTTTGAAATTTTGTGTATTACAACGAAAACATGAAAATTCGTCTCTGAATCAATCAAAGTTGTGCGTATTGACGCGAAAATTTAACAAAAAATTTGTTCATTTTCATCGAAAAACTGCCAAAAAATTTTTGACTTTTCACGTCATTACACAACTTTTAATCTCGTTTGATACAACTTTTCTTTACAGGGGATGTGTTAAAAAAAATTTTTTAGTGTTTGATTTGATGGTTTAACCTTGGCCAAGACCTTCTGCGCGCTAGGCTAAAGTTAAACCATCAAATCAAACACTAAAAAACTTATTGTGTACATCCCGTTATTGTGTATAACGAATTTTCGCTGAGCTCATGTTTTCGTTGTAATACACAGTTTTCAAAAATCGCCAACTTCAAACGCAATTCTCTACTACAACGATTCAGAGGTTACCGTAAAAACAAAAAATGCTCCATTTGTCATGAACTTTCCGAAGACGAACAAAAATTGGCAACTTTTTCCGATAAACAAATTTCGTAAAAGAAAAAAAGCACACAAGCTTCCTCACGAGGTTCCTCCTCAATATAGCTTATGGGAAGTACATCAATTCCAACTTGATCGGCTGTTGTTTATTGAGCAAAATTGGAGGGAACTAGGTGGGGCATCGTTGACTTTGACAGATCTCCGATGGTCGAGTCACATTTTGTTGGATAACTCCCTCCTGCTCATTCCATTCAACTTTTCACAACTGTTCGTATTTTTATTTTCACTTTACTTCCGAAGGCGATAAGAGGGACACAAAAAGTGACCATATGTTGATTTGCAGCAAGGGAATACACTTTTCAAACGATTTTATTAGTCGATTTCGTACAAGTTAAAAGACAAGTCTATTCGGAAACAACACAAAGTGATATATTCAGAAAGTTCATGAAAAATGGAGCATTTTTGTTTTTATGACAACCTCTGAATCGTTGTAGTTGTTGAGAGAATTGCGTTTGAAATGGGCGATTTTTGAAATTTTGTGTGTATTACAACGAAAACATGAATCATGAAAATATAAAACATAAAAATTCGTTCCTAAATCAATCAAAGTTGTGTATTGACGCGAAAATTCAAAAAATTTCATTTTTTGAATTTTTGTGAAAAATTGAATATTTGTCAAAAATTCGATTTTGAGCAAAAATCATCAAATTTGCATTTTTTTAATAAAAATCGAATTTTTGCTCAAAAATAGAATTTTTAATCAAAATCGAATTTTTGTTGAAAACACTGATTTTTGCTTAAAATCGAATTTTTGATAATTATTCAATTTTTCACAAAATTCAAATTTTTTTTTGAAAATATCGAATTTGTGCCAAAAATTCGATTTTTAACATTTGTCCCTGAATCAATAAAAGTTGTGTATTGACGCGAAAATTTTAAAATTTTCTCGTTTTTCATCGACTTACGGGCAATTTGTAAAAGTACGACTGCGCCGAACACGCCTAACGGATCCCAATTAGGCCTAGTCTTAGGCCTAGGCTTAAGCCTAATTGAGACCCGTTTGGCGTGTTCGGCGCAGTCGTACTTTTTGCAAATTTCCGACTTACGAAACTGCCATACAAATTTTGAATTTTCGCGTCAATACACAACTTTTATTGGTTCAGGGACAGATGTTAAAAATAGAATTTTTAGCACAAATTCGATATTTTCAACAAAAATTTTTTTTGAATTTTTGTGAAAAATTGAATAATTATCAAAGATTCGATTTTAAGCAAAAATCAGTGTTTTCAACAAAAATTCGATTTTCATTACAAATTCTATTTTTGAGCAAAAATTCGATTTTTACAAAAATTCAAAAAAAATGCAAATTTGATGATTTTTGCTCAAAATCGAATTTTTGACAAATATTCAATTTTTCACAAAATTCAAATTTTTTTTTGAAAATATCGAATTTGTGCCAAAAATTCGATTTTGAGCAAAAATCAAAAATTTCAACAAAAATTCAAAAAATGCAATTTTTTGAATTTTTGTTAAAAATCTAATTTTTGGCAAAAATTCGATTTCCATTAAAAATTCTATTTTTGAGCTTAAATTCAATTTTTTTTACAAAAATTGCATTTTGATAAAAAATGGCAGTATCACTTTTCGTACAATTATTTTTCGTACGGACTTTTCGTACGGGTACTTTTCGTACAAATACAAAAGGGAGGGGGCAAAATTACTCGCCAAGGGGGCAAAAAGTCCTCGCCTAAGGAGCAATTTATGCGAGGATATATCGCCCCTTACGTGAGGACTTTTCCCTTGTATTTGTACGAAAACTAATTGTACGAAAAGTTCGTACGAAAAATAATTGTACGAAAAGTACCGTACGAAAACAATTGTACGAAAAGTGATACTGCCTAAAAAATTCGTTATTCGTTTTTCATCTAATCTCGAAAACTACCAAAAAAAGTTTGAATTTTCGTGTCAATACACAACTTTGATTGATTCAGGGACGAATTTTCACTGCGTTCATGTTTTCGTTGTAATACACAAAATTTCAAAAATCGCCAACTTTACATGCAATTCTCTCGAAAACTACAACGATTCAGAACATGCCGTAAAAACAAAAAATGCTCCATTTTTCACGAACTTTCCAAATATATAATTTTGTGTTTTTTCCGAGTGGTCCTTGAAGTTGTTTGTGTAAAAAATCTACATTTTTATAGTTTTATTTGAAAAATTAAAAAAACTCATAAAATACAAAATACATTCGAATGATAAGCTAAAGAGATTTATATAGGTAGAATGTTTTTTTTGTGAGATTGAATATAATTTCAAAACTAACATGATTTAAACAAATTTCAAAACTACCTATTATGCAGTTTGAAAAAAAGCCAGGCTAAATAAAACAATTTACAGTACGAAAAAATGGCAAGTAATATATTTATTAGAAAGGCTTAGTTGGGTGATTCGCCTTGTAGAATCTTAACATCCCAGAGGAACAGCAAGAACTGTACAAAGACCATTACCAATGTGGCAATGCGCCAGCCGCTAGAGTCATTATCTTGGATCATGTACCAGAGGAAGATGGCAGCAGCGACTAAGAAGAGAACGGCACCGATGATCGAGTAGATGCGTTCCTAAAAATTCGAAGATTGTTTTCAAGAAGATTTTTTTATTTGAGAGTAATAAAAAAAAGAGTAAAATTCAGGGTTTTCGTGTCAATATTCAGGCAAATTCAAACTTTTTTTTTCAACTTTTTGATTATAATGCATTATGTATAATGGTCACGGCGGCCGAAAATGCTTTTATTGATTCAGGGATGAATTTTTCATGTTTTCGTTGTAATACGCGCTAGCAGTCATGGAACGCATTTCACACGACGATTTCCGTACGCTAGCCATGATTTCGAATTTGCCTGAATATTGACACGAAAACCCTGAATTTTACATTCTTTAAATACGCTTAATTATTTAGTGTATTTAGCAAAACGAAGGCGGATCATTTTTTATAGCTCATCGAGACGAATAAAACGACACCAAAATTATTGAATTTGAACAATGTTTTGGGTTATTGAAACGAAAACCCTGAATCAGAGTTTTCGTTTCAATAACCCAAAACAATGTTCAAATTCAATAATTTTGGTGTCATTTTGTTCGTCTCAATCAGTTATAAAAGAATACCGTCATTGTTTTGTTAAATATACCCAATAATTAAGCGTATTTAAAAAAAGTAAAATTCAGGATTTTCGTGTCAATATTCAGATAAGTTCAAAATTTTCGGACAGAACACAAGTGTTTGGTGTTCTGAACACTAAGTGTGTTATGTGTTCGCTGGATCTCTGCCCCTGATCCGATTGCATGCATTCCCGAAGCATGAAAAACCCTTTTACTTGATTCAGATTCAGGGAATGGAGTTGGTGTATTGGCGCGAAAATGTGTGCAATCTTGATGATACCCCGATTAGTTTTTGCAAGATTTTTATAGAATTTTTTTATCTATTACTAACCAATTTCCACATTCCCAATTCAACAAAGTTGAGAATCACCAACACAATATTGATGACGAGAAGCACAAAGTTTAATCCGCTGACGAAGCTCAATTTGCCATTTCCAAAGCATTTTTCACCTCCATACCTAAAAATCGGGCATCAAAAATTTTTTTGTTTTTTTAAGCATGAAAACGCTTCCTTAACCCTGATTCAGGGAACGGAGTTGGTGTATTGACACAAAAACCGAATTGTTATGATATCAACAAAGTTGTTTTGATCGCTTTTTGTTGACTTTGTTTTATTGACTTACCAGGTTCCACACGAGAAAGAAGAAATAACAAATCCTGTGTTTCACAGAAGCTGTGCTCGTTGAACCCCTGCCCTGGTCCGATTGCGTGCATTCTCGAAGCGTGAAAACGCTTCCTTGACCCTGATTCAGGGAACGGAGTTGGTGTATTGACACGAAAATCGAATTGTTATGATATCAACAAAGTTGTTTTGATCGCTTTTTGTTGACTTTTTTATTGACTTACCAGGCTCCACACAAGAAAGCAGAAATAACAAATCCAAGGATGATTTGTGCAATCTTGATGATGCCCCGGTTGGTTCCGAAATAATGTGTGTTGAGACCCATGGTAGATGATTAAGAAGCTGAACAAAATATAAGTTGTAAAAGCTGAATAAAAAAATTTAGATTATATTCATTATCCTACTACTACAAGGTGAGTAAAAAAGTGCACGAAACATTTTTTGCAACCGGAAAACTTTTTTACGTAAAATTTTTTGACTAAAAATGACCCATACAGGGAGTAATTTTATGCATTTGCGCACAGTTTCTAAGCATGAAAACGCTTCCTTGACCCTGATTCAGGGAATGGATTCGGTGTATTGACGCGAAAATCGAAAAAATTTCTACATTTGCCCTGAAAGCATTTATGCAGAGAATCGATTGCGCACAGTTTCTAAACATGAAAAGATTATCTGGAGTATTGACGCGAGAATCAAAAAATTTTCGATTTTCGCGTTAATACACCAACTCCATCCCCTGAATCAGGGTCAAGATAATCTTTTCATGCTTAAACTGTGCGCAATCGATTATCCGTATAAAATTATCAAGAAATTTTTTCAATTTTCGCGTCAATACACCGAATCCATTCCCTGAATCAAGGTCCTTCCTGTCCATAACAAGAAAACAAAATCCTTTTAACTTTCTAAAAGAAAATAAACCGCAATCTGACAAGAGAAAAAACACCCCCAATTACTATTTGTCAACGAAAGAGAAAGTAAGAGGACAATTCCGCTCCGATATTTGGCTCAACTCCACGGAAATATACATATCAACAACAAAAGTGATCGTTGGGCTGTTGTTTATAGATGGCAAGAATGGGCGGCGCTTCGAAAGAATTTGCCGTGATGATCCTTGGTTGATTCACAGCTCACATTTTGTTTGGGCCAACCCCCGCCGCCACACACTCAAGTTATTTTCGACTTCCGATATCGAAATGAGCGCGAGGGAAAAGTGTAACTGACCACATGCTACACACTGATTCACCACAATAAAATGGATTAGATCGATTTCGTAAAAAAACGAAGATAATCAATATAAACAAGATAACATTTAACAAAGTTGCATTTAACTACAAGAACAATTGGTACCATACTTGAATAGGGGGTCGTAATTACGACCACCTGCGCCGCGAGGGCTCCGAAAAATGGGGGGGGGCGTCGAAAAGGCGAAAATTTCCTTTAGACCCTGCGCGAGAAGGTTTACGACCCCCTATTCATCTATGATTGGTACTACTAAGCATTATGACGGATGCGCATCAAAATGCATAATGGGCTTAGGCCTTAGGTCTAGGCTTAGTTATTGAAACGAAAACATGATCTAATGATAAATTCGGAAAGATCATGAAAAATGAAGCATTTTTTGTTTTTACGACAACCTCTAAATCGTTGTAGTTTTCGAGATAATTACGTGTGAAATTTTGCAAGCTCTTCGTTGTAATACACAAACTTTTTTGAAAATTTTTGCTGAAAAATCGATTTTTGCATCAATTTTTTCAATTTTCATAAAATGAACATTGTAGCAATTTGTATAGCTAAATGAGACGAACAAAATGACACAAAAATTATCCAATTTGAACATTGTTTTGGGTTATTGAAACGAAAGCCCTGAATCATGTTTTCGTTTCAATAACCCAAAACAATGTTCAAATTGGATAATTTTGGTGTCATTTTGTTCGTCTCATTTAGCTATACAAATTGCTACAATGTTCATTTTATGAAAATTGAAAAAATTGATGCAAAATTTTCAAAAAAGTTTGTGTATTACAACGAAGAGCTTGCAAAATTTCACACGCAATTATCTCGAAAACTACAACGATTCAGAAAATGCCGTAAAAACACAAAATGCTCCATTTTTCATGATCTTTCCGAATATATCATTTTTTCATATGGTTATAAGCTTTGATCGGTTGGCTAAGATTTTCAAAAAAATTTGATCGAATGACTTTCAAAATTGGTGATTGGTTGACCTCCCCCCCAATTTGATGGGGGGTTGTTAACGTGTGCTTAGTAGTACCAAACAACTATATAAAAAACCGGTTGACATTACCGATTTCAAATTTAATTTGTAAATTGAGCGAAAAATTTTTTGTTCCACCGATTATTGCAAAACATTTAATTGTTCCCTGAATTGTGAGAAAATAAGCACGTTTTTATGGTAAAAAAGAGAACATTGTTGGCAAACCGGACTGATCACCAATTTTCTTTTCACCCTCGCATTCTTTAAAATTTTATGAGGCATTCAAAAAGTGCGGTGCCTCAAAACGCCCAAAATTTTGAATCATTTTTTGAATCACTACTTCGAAAATGATTCAGCACAATTTTCTTATTTTGCCATTTACACAAATTTATTTAAAAGTTATAATACGATGATTCAAAGTACGAGTGGCGCATTCGGTAGCGCTTTCGCCTTTGACCCTGATGGTCTGGGTTCGAATCCCAGCTTCATCCTTAACTTTTTGCATATAGTGACCAATTTCCATTTAAAGCAAAACTTTTTTTTTCTCTTTCATTCATTTTTACGATGTGCATCCTAGTAAATGGGTTGAGCACGTGGGTAGTAAACAACTCTTCCTATTATGTTGTTTGATGCTTTAGGGTGGCTCGTTTTGGCTTACACGCTTTCTTTCTTTCTTTCTTTACGAACAAACATGAAAAGAAGAAAATGATGGAAAGCCTGCCAGAAATGGGGGGACAATTTTGATCAAAATGAGGCATTTTCCCTTTCAGCATGTGACACAATTATTACAACGAAACATGCGCATTTTTACATTCCCATATGGAATTTCTGGAGCATGGAAAAGAGATTGCAACGACTTAATTAATCCAATCTTCTAAATCTTAGTAGATGTCCAAGAAAACGTCTTCATCATATAACAATGAATAAATTGTGCACAGGGTTGCCTAAACAAGTGGAAAAGAAACCTGAGAGGCAAAAAACATTACACCAATAATATTCTAAGTCGTAAACATTTATAGCCATGCTATGAAACCTAGAGAGACTTCTCCATCTGTCTTTTGCCGCCATTCAAATGCGGTTTTATGTTATTGACTTACTAAAGAAAAGGTTCAATCGAAAAAATAAAAAAAAGGACAGGACGGAATGAAGTGAAAAGGACAGAATGAAGTGCATGTTGATATCCGTCAAGCACGTAGCGAGGAGGAGGCTAGGAGGGGAAGGGCTAGAAGGTAGCTAGGAGGGGGGGGGCAATCCGGATAATTGTCCCCCCCCCCTCGTCAGGAAAAATTTTGAAAAAAACCACAGCTACCTGTGGATTTTGGACTTTGGGTCATTGTTCCTCCCCATTAAGAAATCCTGGCTACGTGCCTGATATTCATCTAAATGCCGACCATAACTACAGTGAACGCTCGTTAAGCTGGCCCGCCTCAAAAATTTGATAAGCAGGCCCCCTCCCTCTAGGGTAGCCCGCTTAACGAGAGTTTACTGTATATACCCCTCTTCCTCACCCATTGTGTATGAAAAGTAAAATATTACCAAAATGTCAACTTCTTTCCTAGGCATTTCCTTGAAAAGAAAATTTATGTCATATCTTAATAAGATCATTCAATCATAAATCTTTGTCATTAGATGCAAAACCGTAAACAAAAAATGTTTTCCCTTCTCTTTTTTCCTATTGGCATCTCACCAATACAAAAAAGTTCTCTTGCTCACTGCGGAGAAAATTGGTGAGAGATGCGCCTGCAAGTTGTTGAGTCATAGAAGGTCGATCTATAGTTGTTCTATAATTTGGATAACCGGTTCTCGGCGTAAAACAAAATTTTCACCAAGGCCATACTCAAATCATGCGAAAAGTCGTCACTAAATGCCAAAAATATGATGAATAACAATAGCGAAAAAATTTTATGCACAAAAAGGGAGTTGCCTTTTTTAGCCCGCCAAAGAATTTTATGTACAAAACACAGTTACCTTTTTTAGCCCGCCAATTTCGAAATACGAATTTAGTCATGTTTAATAGAAATTCAAGTTGAGTTCAAATTTTAATTCACATCATAATTATTTTTAAGTAGGGAAAACAAATGCATGTGTCGGCTGTAGTTAAAGTTTTATAGCGCGCTTCGTGAAAAATATTCATATGGATAAGCAACACTACAAAGAAATGTGGTGGTGAATTGGTTGCGTGCGAGTTATACGGAAAAGGGTTTTCGCGCTAATATACAGACACATTCATAAATTCAAAAGTTCTTGTTGCAACGCCTTTCTTTACAATCGTATTCCCCCATGTCGAAAACCCCCAGCAGACGAAACGCAACGGGAATTAAAATTGCGACGCGAGTAATCGCGATGAGATAAAGATGCAATGATAAAAAGGTGATTGCGCGTGAGTTATAAGAAGAAGGGTTTTCGCGCTAATATACAGACACATTCAAAAACTCGAAAAGTTCTTGTTGCAGCGGCAATTTGTAAATGTACGACTGCGCCGAACGGGGTACCAAACGGGGCTCCGAACACGCCAAACGGGTCCCAATTAGGCTTAGGTCTATGCCTAAGCCTAGGCCTAAGTCTAAGCCTAGGCTTAAGTCTAAGCTTAGGCTTAAGTCTAAGCTTAGGCTTAAGCCTAGGCTTAGGCTTAGGTTTTAGGCTTAGTATCAATCGGTTTAGTATCAGGTCCCAATTAGGCTTAGGCCTAGTCTTAGGCCTAGGCTTAGGCCTAATTGACGTGTTCGGCGCCTCGTTTAGTGCCCCGTTCGGCATGTTCAGCGCAGTCGTACTTTTACAAATTGCCGTTGCAGCGTCTTCTCTACAACCGTGTTCCCCAAGCCGATCTCCCCCCCCCCATGTACAAAAAGCCAGCCGATTCGGAGAACTTTTTGAAAATTCGATTTCTTCCTCTTTGGTAGAAAATGAAAAAAAGTTTTTGCATCCAATTCTTTTTTATATTCATGAATCATGTTTTGCAGAGTATCACAATTTTGTTTTCAACCATTTGTCAAATGGGCTTCTTTTATTTGTTCATTCATTCTTTCGAAATGTGATGGGGGCAAGTTGTGTGCTATGATCCGGATAACGTGAAAGGCGCATTTGTTAGCCAGCATCCAAGAATAGCGGCTGTTTTTCTGCTCGTTGTTTGCAACGACTTTTTGGCTCGTTGGCTCGACTTAAATTCATTGCGAGCAATCACATGGCAGATTTTCTGCGACTTAACAACATTAGATTAAGCTAAGAGCCAGAAAAATTGGGATGTTGATGTTTGAATTTTATACATAATACGTCTATTTATAAACATTTTTCGCCAAAAAAGGACTTATCATGGTGAAGTGGCAAACATCTCACTTTGCACTTTAAATAGTCGAGAGTTCGAGTTCGCCAAGGCGAAAATTTTATTTGACCGATTCAAAAAAATGTTGATACCATGTAATAGAATTGATGGCATATGATAGAGCATAAAAGTTGAAGCATTTTTTGCTTTTACAGCACTACTTGAAAATCTAAATAAAAAGTTATGAGCGAAACAAAAAAAGTTTCAAATGAGTTTGAACATTGAAATGAAAACCCTGATTTATCAATCAGATTGTTTATTGAAACGACTTAATAAAACATTATAAAATTCAAAATCTTTGAACATTTAGAAAAAATAAATAAATTCAGCATTTTTGATAACTGAGACGAAGACGAATAAAATGACACCAAAATTATCGTTTGAAAAAATGTTTACGGTTATTGAAACGAAAAACATGAATCAAGGAATTTTGGATACCCCCTAATCAGAGTTTTCGTTTCAATAACCCAAAATAATTATCAAATTGGATAAATTTGGTGTCGTTTTGTTCGTTGTCGTCGAGCTATAAAGAATGAGGCATCCCGTCCGATCTGGCAAGTTAAGCAACGTTGGGTCGAATGGTAAATTCGATCTCCATCCGCTCCCATGCGCCCGAATTCGAAAAAAATTTTTTAATTTACTATTTTAGGGTAATTTTGCTATGAAAAATCGATTGCGCGCATCACCGAAGCGTGAAAATGCTTCCTTGACTCTGATCCAGGGAAAATATAGATTTTTGGACCAAAAAAGCACTAGTATTTGGTTTGAAAAGAAGTTTCTCCATCAACAAGCCTCTATGGTTCATTGACAAAGCAGCTGCCTAGTTGTCACAAGGTCACGGGTTCGAATCCCGCTTGGAGCCAAATTTTTTTTGCACAAAGTAAAATTTTTCGATTTTTACTTTGTGTAGAAAAACTTGGCTCCAAGCGTGACTCGAACCCGCGATCTTGTGACCACTAAACCGCTGCTTTGCACCATAGAGGATTGTTGATGGATAAACGTTTTTTCAAACCAAGTACTAGTGCTTTTTTGGTCCAAAAAATCATTATCAGGGTCAAGGAAACATTTTCACGCTTCAGGAATGCGCGCAATCGATTTTCATAGCAAAATTACCCTAAAATGGTACTTTTCAAAAAAATTTTTTTTCGAGAAGTGGTTGCAAACTGGCCCCCATTAAGCCTAAGCCTAGGCTTAGGCTTAGTGGGACTTTTAAGGAGGCCATTTTGAATGATTATTAGTTGTTTTGTGCTAAATAAACTATATTTAAAATTTTTTTAACTGTCCAGTTTTTTGTGCGTCACTCTGTAACTAAGAATTTTTATAGGTGCAATTTGTATTATTTCAAGTCACGTGAAATCAAAAAGACTAGAGAACAATAAAGAAATTTGAATTCAAAAATAGCCTGACTTTCTTTTAGGAAAGTAATCTGAGATGACTATGCATCAAGATTCTTTTTAAAAGAAAAAGAAGAGCATAGATATGAAATTCCAACACGAATGCATTGCATAAAACAAAAATTTCGTGAGAATAGGCCATTTTTTGCTGTTCGAAAGCAATCAAAAGAACTTGAATCGGTTCCTAATTTTTGAATATTCAACATGTATAAACTGGGGGACCGAGCGCTATCGCGCTCGGATGGGAGAGGAAATTTTCCGATCCGATCGAAGTCTCCGAACACCTTCAAACGAGATCTTTGATCTGAGTGCTTCCGAGTTCCTATTTAACGAAAAGGTTCGCTAAAATTTGAAAAATTTTCAATTTGTAACAAACTTTTTTCGATTTTTTCAATTTTTGACGAATTTTTCGATTTTTAACGAATTTTTCAATTTTTGATGAATTTTTCGATTTTTGACAAATTTGCCATTTGTTGACGATTTTTAAATTTTTATGGATTTTTTAAATTTTTAATCGATTTTTAAATTTTTTAAAGAGAGCGTAACATTTATAGCTTATTCTCGAAAAATAAAAATGTTTTTCCGATTTTCTTCTAAAAATCGACTTTTTAGGGTAATTTCTAGGCGAAAAGTCGATTGCGCGCATTTTTGAAGCGTGAAAAATTAAGCTTGACCCTGAAAATCAGGTAAAACTGCGTTTCGACGCGAAAATTTTTTTTCGATTTTCTGATATTGAATTAGACTATTGTTCCAATATTTTATTTCTTCGCTCGCACGGAGCCGATTGTTATGATTTGTTTTTACAGGGTGAGGCAAAAATCTGGGACACTTAACTTTTTTTCAATTTTTCTCATTATTTTTCATCTCTTTTCCGATATAATGCTGCTTATTTTAGGTTAAAATGGCAGAAATGCGTCCAGCTATCATTAAACTGTATGAAAAAGGATATTCGACCAAAGAAATCGAACAGCTTCTTGATGTTTCGAAATCATCAGTTGATCGTCATATTAAGCGCTATGAAGAAACGGAAGCCACGATGATCAGAAAGGAAGAGGTAGAAAAAAGACAACCAGGAGTCTAAAAAACATTCAAAGAGCCAAAGGTATGATTCAACGGAACTCGACAAGCAAAGTAAACTCGGGAAGAAAACCAGGCAAAAAGTTGGGTATGTCGGATAGAAGTGCTCGAAGGATTCTGCATGAAGATCTTGGACTGAAAGCGTTCAAGTTCCAGAAAAGGCAGAAGTTGACTGAAGAAGCCAAAAAGAAGCGGTTGGATAGATGCCATGCTATGTTGGAACGGTTCTCCAATTGATCAAGGCATGGAACGAAATCACATTGGAACAGTTGGCCAGTATTATCGACAACTTCCCGAAGCGTCTCAAGGCCTGCGTCGAAGCCAAAGATGGCCATTTCGAATAAATCTCTTATGTTATTGTTGTTTTTGTTGTTTATTGTTGGTTTTCTGCATAAATAAATCCATGAGTTAGAGAAACGTTGAAAAAAGTTAAGTGTCCCAGTATTTTTGCCGCACCCTGTAGATAATGTATTCAAATATTGTTTATTTTCTGTAAAATGTCTTTATTGAACTTATTGGAATAAATTAGTATTTGGAAGATTTGAATACATTATCTAAAAACAAATCATAACAATCGGCTCAGTTCGAACGAAGAAATAAAATATTGGAACAATATCTAATTCAATATCAAAAATCAGAAAAAAATTTTTGCGTCGAAACGCAGTTTTATCTGATTTTCAGGGTCAAGCTTAATTTTCCACTCTTCAAAAATGCGCGCAATCGATTTTTCGCCTAGAAATTACCCTAAAAAGTCGGTTTTTAGAAGAAAATCGAGAAAAAATTTTTTTTCGAGAATAAGCTATAAATGTTACGCTCCCTCTAAGATTTAAAAAATTTAAACCAGTTTTTATTTTGCAAAAAATTTATAATTTTGGGAGGAGCAAGACAAAAAGTTTTAAGAGCACATGGGAATCGAACCTAAGGGTATATTTTAAAAGCCGAGCGTTTTCGCCACTCAGCCATGACGGCGCATTATTTGTTAACATTAAATTGCAATGATAAGTCTTTCTTTATTCATGATATGGTGCTAAAAAGTTATTCTTGAAGGGTACCCCATGATCTTGGTATCATTTTTCTTCTCTCACCGAGCTCTATCGATTGATATAGGCCGTGACGGAATTGGACTTAAGGTGCACAGACTAAAAATGAACCCTCTAGAGAGAATTGTATGCGGGGAATCGATTGCGCGTATCTCCGAACCCTGAAAATGTTTTCCTGACCCTGATTCAGAAAAAATTGGTTTTTGAAGCGAAAATTGTCGTTTTTCGTATTTTCAAAAACCCAATTTTGTCTCTTCCGGCCCAGGAAAGCATTTTCAGGGTTCGGGAATTCGCGCAATTGATTCTCTGCATAAAATTACCCTTAGAAAAATAAATTTTCGAGTCCCAAGAAATCACAAAAATCCACTTTTTTTATGCCCACCCTGTATATTATAAGTAGCGATTGATGCTGCAAAATCCGGACCAAGCTTCCCTGGTTGCCGCCACTTAACGTTGACTAAACTCGGCAAAAAAATTTTTTATTTTCTTCCGGAGATTACTCATTTAGGAGTAATTTTATGCGGGAAATTGATTGCGCTCACTTCCGCAACCTGAAAACTGCAGAAAAATGATGAAAATTCGCCAAAAACAACCACGCAGGGATGCAATTCGATTTTGAACCCCTCATGCATCTCTGCGTGGTCGTTTTTGGCGAATTTTCACCATTTTTCTGCAGTTTTCAGGTTGCGGGAGTGCGCGCAAACGATTTGTCGCATAAAATTACCCCTGAATGGGTAATTTCCGGAAGAAAATAATAAGAAATTTTGCTGAGTTTAGTCAAAGTTAAGTGGCGGCAATCAGCGGAACTTGCTCCCAAAATTCTTGGCCAAATATTTTTTTAAGTGGTTCCCCTTAAAAATGCTTTATTTTTGATATGCTTTCTCTTATCAGCTCCTCCAACCAAATTTTACCAGATATAAAAAATTTAGTGACTCCTGCATCACTAGTCTCCCAAGGAGATCTATTGACTAATCCGATATTTTCTGACCTAACTCAATCGATTGGTGTGCTTATCCAATCAAAACCTCGTGAACATCCTTGTGGCAATTGCTGGCTGGGGACCATAAATCTTTGTACAATGTACCTTGGCACCGACTGTTTTCACTTCCACATTTGATCATTTTATATTCATTTGATATACAGGGTGTTTTTGCATAACCTTCTATCAAAGAAAGTTGGGAGCAAGTTCCCCTGGTTGCCGCCACTTAACGTTGACTAAACTCGGCAAAAATTTTTTTGTTTATTTTCTTCCGGAAATTACCCATTTCGGGGTAATTTTATGTGAAAAATCCATTGCGCGCACTCACGCAACCAAAATCGCAGAAAAATGGTGAAAATTTGCCAAAAACGACCACACGGGGATGCATGAGGGGATACTTGTTGATTTCTTGAGAAAATCGAATTGCATCCACATGCATCCCTGCGTGGTCGTTTTTGGCGAATTTTCACCATTTTTTGCGGTTTTCAGGTTGCGAGAGTGCGCACAATCGATTTTCCGCATAAAATTAAAAATGATCATTTTAGAAACATTTTTTTCTTGAAATAGTCCATAATTTATACCACCCTTTAAAGGGGGTAACAATTATGGCTTATTCTCTGAAATAAATTTTTTTGCCAAAACAGCCTATATAGGGGTAAAATCAAGCGAAAAATCGATTGCGCGCATTTCAGAAGCGTGAAAATGCTTCCTTGACCCTGATTCAGGGAAGATATAGATTTTTTCGACTTTTTTATACTATTATTTGATTTGGAAAAAAGTTTCTACGTAAACATTCCTTGGTGGTGCAGTGACAAAGCAGCGGCTTATTGGTTACAAAGTTCACGGGTTCGAATCCCGCTTGGAGCCAATTTTTTTGCACAATGTAAAAATTTTTGCATAAAGTAAAAAAAGGTAATTTTATGCAAAAATTCGACTGCATACACTCCCGAAATTTGAAAACGTCATCTTCACCTGGTTTCGATCACTAGGGTCTCTCGATACCCCCTGGTCGTGTCTAAAAATTTATAATCGGACCCCTTATAACTAAATTTTTATAGAAAAAAATCATAATTAAATTTTTACAAATAAAATTTTATAAAAAATTTTTACAACTACATTTTTACAAATATTTTTTTCAAAAAATCCGTATTTCCGAAATTTCTGCCCAACCCTAATTTTTGTACCATTTTTTCGGTCGAGACTAGTTAGAACTGGTCAGGATCGGTCGGATTGCGCGCACTCTCGAAGCTTGAAAATGCTTCCTTAACTATCTTTTTGAAAAAATGGTAAAATTTGATAGATCTGTCATTTCGCTTTCTTATTTTCGAACTTTTTTAATCATAATTGTTGGATTTTATATATTTCCATCTTTATAGTTTTTGAAGATGTCAGAAGTTGAAAGAGTTATGCTGGAAAAAGAAATGGAGTACGAAATGAAGCATGAAGATGAAGATATGCAAAGAGAAGGTTTGGATCCAGATAATTAAATTTACAAATAAAGTTTTGCAGAAGAGGAAGAAATTGAAACAGATTTGCCAAAGTTCGCTCTTGTTGAGATTTCTCAGCTGCTAAAATTGCTACAGAGGTGCCCAGAATGTGATATACTACCAAGTGGAAGATCGGCAAGAAAGCCCAGAGTCATCAAGTAGACAAAAAATGGCACCAACTTGACTGCAAATTGAAATTATCTCCAAGGGTTTTCAGGTATTCATGAATGGGCTGCTAGATTATTTTCGGAATTCATCACGGTTGGTAAAGGATGACAGTGTGCCCAAGATTCAAGAAAGAGAAATTTTCAGCCGTTACTCGATGTCCCCATATTATAGAAGAGATTCACTCGGATTCGAATCACCCACCTTTAAACCCAAACTCTAAAATGTATCAATGTATACTTGCGCTCGCTTCAAAAGCTACGTTTATGAATGATTTGGACAGAATGAAATTCGGCAACAACACCTCCTTCGTCGAAAGTTTTTGGTCCATCTGCATTCGCTATCGGCCTAAAAGGAAATGTTTCCCGAAAAAGGGATTCGAGGCTCGAACTATGCTCGCCGCTATAGCGTTCAACGAAAATCGACTTGCGGAATTGCGCGGAGAACGGCGAGTGTCTGATGTCTATGGGTGTTTCTCCAAAGCGCGAGGTGAAAAAATCACAAAGATAAAGAAGAGTTCTTCGAATGAAGCATGCAAAAAAAAAGAATTGTAGAAAAAACAATAGGACGCAAAAGATTGCAAGGTCCTGGAGATCCACTAGAAATCGAACCGAATGACCTCTATGAAGAGCAGGAAATGATAGAAGATCTCAACGAGCGATTAGAAGAGCTTTTATATTTCAGTGATAGTGATGAAAATTTTAGGATTAATTGTTGTTTTTGAAAATTTGTTTTGATTTGAAAAATAAAAAATTATATTTTTTCAAGGAGGTTTGCCTAAATCGGGTTAGTTATAAGGGGTCCGATTATAAATTTTTAGACACGACCAGGGGTATCGAGAGACCCTAGTGATCGAAACCAGGTGAAGATGACGTTTTCAAATTTCGGGAGGGTGTGCAGTCGATTTTTGCATAAAATTACCTTTTTTACTTTATGCAGAAATTTTTACTTTGTGCAAAAAAATTTGGCTCCAAGTGGGATTTGAACCCGCGAACTTTGTGATCAATAAGCCACTGCTTTGTCACTACCGAGGAATGTTTACGGAGAAACGTTTTTCCAAACCAAGTAATAGTATAAAAAAGTCGAAAAAATCTATATCTTCCCTGAATCAGGGTCAAGGAAGCATTTTCACGCTTCGGAAATGTGCGCAATCGATTTTTCGCATGATTTTACCCCTATATAGGCTGTTTTGGCAAAAAATTTTATTTCAGAGAATAAGCCATAATTGTTACCCCCCTTTAAGAAATTCAAATTTAGGTTTTCGTTTCAATACTTAGACTCGTTCAAAATTTTTGAACAAAAACACCCTGTACATTCTATTATAGGGAGATATGCTTTCTCCAGTATTAATATGGCTGATTTTTGGTATTACCGGTATTTCTTGTGCTGATAAATGCTCTTGGACGGTAAAATTTTAGGAGCTACTACACAATAGGCGGGGGGACCACATAAGTGAACAAATTTTAAAAATTTTATTCTTTTTTCTGGAAATGACCTCTCTAGGGGTAACAACATGCGGGGAATCCGAATTTGACATTTTCAAAGCAAAAAAACGCTTTCTTGATCCAGGGAAGGCCTGTGTATTGAAGCGAAAAGTCGCAAAAATGCGATTTTTGCGACTTTGCGCTTCAATACACAGGCCTTCCCTGAATCAGGGAAGCGTTTTTTTCGCTTCGAAAATGTCAAATTCGGATTTGTCACATGTTTTATTGTCGTTGTCTAGTCATGGAATATACCAAATTTATTTTTAAGGCAAAATCAAATCGACTCAAGTGGGATTCGAACCCGAGACCATTAGACTCGAATAGGGAGCAATATCATTGAGCTAATTTCACGTTAAAATTCAGATTTTTAATTTTGTCTATAATTTATGTTTTTACCCCTAGAGAGGGTCATTTCCAGAAAAAAATTTCGAATAAATTTTCATGTGGGTGCCCCCCCCCCTATTGTATAGTAGCTACGAAAGTTGTTTAGAATTGCCCGAAATGGCCGAAAATTGAAGGTGGCATTAACGTGCACATCATTCCACATACACATGATGATCTTGGTTGGATCAAGACTGTTGATGAATACTATACGGGATGTATATAAAAGATTTTTTTGAGAGGATAAAAAGAGATTCATTTAGCGAAGTCCAAACTTGTTCCTGTTGGTGTGCAGTACATTTTTAACACAGTGATAGATGAGCTGCAAAAATCACCAGATCGAAGATTTAGTTATGCAGAAACAGGCTTTCTTACAAGATGGTTGGAGGACCATGACTCAAAACAGATTGACACATTGAAACGGCTTGTTTCCACAGGTAGTTACTGTTATAGCCGGCTTATGGATAATCTTACACATATCAGTAATTGAGTGGCGCCATGGTGTAGTGGTCTGGTGCGCTGCCAAAGAGATCGGTATCAACGGCACTAGCTAAGGGTTCGGTTCCCCTTTGCGTCTAAGGGTTGTGCTGAACATTGACGTAAGATTAAGTTTAGACCTAAGCCTAGCCTATATAGGGTGTCCCAGTAGGTTGGGCCTATCATTGATTTGAAAGTTTCTGTAAAATTCAGGGTTTTCGTGTCAATGTTCAGACACATTCAACCCATTTCGAGATGACAAAAAAAAATCATTTTTAGGCCAATTCGAATTTATTGGAGGCGGCTGGGTCCAACCCGACGAAGCAGCATCACATTATGTTGAACTCATCGATCAGTATACATTGGGATTGCGAAAACTGAACGAGACTTTTGGCGAATGCGGTCGCCCCAAAGTAGCTTGGCAGATTGACCCATTTGGACATAGTCGAGAGCATGCCAATTTAGTCGCCTTGGTTTGATCTCACTTGTAGTGATGTTCAAAGTGATCATGATAAAAGGGTGTGTGATAAGTCGTTGTAGTTTTCGAGATAATTGCGTTTGAAATTGTTACAAGCTCTTCGTTGTAATACACAAACTTTTTTGAATTTTTTGCGGAAAAATCGATTTTTGCATCAATTTTTTAAAATTTCATCAAATGAACATTGTAGCAATTTTTTATAGCTAAATGAGACGAACAAAATGACACCAAAATTATCCAATNAAACAATACTCAAATTGGATTTCGGTGTCATTTTGTTCGTCTCATTTAGCTATAAAAAATTGCTACAATGTTCATTTTATGAAAATTGAAAAAATCGATGCAAAAATCGATTTTTACGCAAAAAAATCAAAAAAGTTTATGTATTACAACGAAGAGCTTGCAAAATTTCACACGCAATTATCTCGAAAACTACAACGATTTAGAGGTTGTCGTAAAAACAAAAAATGCTCCATTTTTCATGATCTTTCCGAATATATCATTTTTTCATATGGTTGTAAATTACTGAACTGATCCTTTAAGCCTATTATCACACTTACCCTCATTTATCACTTTGAACATCACTAGTCATTTGCATATTTTTCTTGATCATCCCAACTTTAGATAGGCTATGAAGCACTGTTCTTTTCTCGGATTCACTATTTAGATCAAGACGTTCGTATTAGAGATAAAAACTTGGAATTTATTTGGAATGCTTCTGATGATTTGAGTAAATCAAATGCATCTTTATACTCACTCTATATTTTTAGAAACAAATATTTTGACTGGTATTTTCTATTTGTGGGGCTATGGACCACCGCCAGGATTTTGTTACGATGCTTTGTGCAACGATGAGCCTATAATTGACAACATCGCATTGGAAGGGTATAATATTGATGAAAGAGTTGATCAATTCCTCAAGTATGTCAAAGAAAAGGTACAAGAAAAAAGTTCATATGAAAAGCCAAAAAAAAATCAACTCTAGGCATCACATCAAAAACATAACAATGTCATGATTCTAATGGGAGGCGATTTTACTTTCTCCAATGCAAATATGTGGTATACAAATTTGGATAAGCTCATCAGGGCAGCAAATTCCAAGGTAAGGTATAAGAAATTCTCATGAACAAAAATTCCAAAGTAAGGTATAAGGAATTCACATTTTAGAGCAAAGAGACAAAAATCACACTAACTTATTCAACACCCACGTGCTATGTGCAAGCATTGAATGCTGCGGGGCCAAGTTTGTCTCAGAAATCGGATGATTTCTTCCCGTATGCCTCTTCTAACCATAGTTATTGGACAGGGTATTTTACTAGCAAGCCGGCGTTGAAAGGCCTTATTCGAAAATCTTCCTCAATTCTTCAGGTTTGGCTATATTTTTTCTTGTAGACTCAACTTTTGTAGTTGGTCCGCCAATTAAATTCTTTTGCTACTTCAAAAAATGGTGAAGATTTAAGAGGGGTAGAAGTTCTGGAACGTGCAGTTGGTTTATCTATGCACCATGATGCTGTTACGTATGTTTTTGATCAATTTTTGCATTGAAACGAATGCCCTGAATCATACATGGGCAAAGGGGTGTGTGGCTTCAGGTTTTGCTGACCAAAAATAAGAAGTGGTCAAAATAAAAATTATGACTTTTTTCGAAATTTCGATATTTAATAACAAAAATTATGTTAAGAATCAAATATAAGTCTAAAATACACTTTTTAAGAAGTGTCCTATAGGCTAAGATTCATACTTCTTAATAAGTTGGTCGGGCAAAATAAGAAGTGGTCCAAGACCATAAGGGTACTACCTTATGTTTTTTTCGAAAATTTCGGCTTTCTAAGAAGAGGGAGGGTGTGCGGTGCACACCCTTGCCCACGTCTGCCCTGAATATCAGGGTAAAAGTTCCATGCTACTTTGAACAAATTCTAACGAATGTTCTATCCTATTTTTAAAAAATTCTTCTACTACTACTTCTTCTACTACTACTTCTTCTAATATTTCTACTACTACTTCTTCGTCTTCTACTACTTCTTCGTCTTCTACTACTGCTTCGTCTTCTACTTCTTCTTCTACTACTACTTCTACTACTACTTCTTCTACCACTACTTCTTCTTCTACTACTACTTCTTCTACTACTTGTACTACTACTTCTTCTACTACTACTTCTTCATCTTCTACTACTACTTCTTTGTCTTTCTACTTTTTCTTCTTCTTCTACAACTACTACTTCTTCTACTACTACTTCTATTTCATCTTCTACTACTAATTCTTCTATCACTACTTCTACTACTACTTCTAATACTTCATCTTCTACTACTACTTCTACCACTACTTCTTCTACTACTACTACTTCTACCACTTCTTACTTTTTAGAGGAACATCGAAAGAAAATGTGACTCGAGATTATGAAAGACGATTATTAAGAGGTATCAATGTTGGTGAGGTGAGATTATTTTTTTTTAATAAAAATTCAGTTTTAAGGAAATTTTGAATAAAGCCGTTCAAAAACTTGCCAAGAAAGGAAAGAACTCGACTGAACTCCCACGACAAACTTTGTGTAATCTGCTGAATGAAAGTGTTTGTGAGGCATCCAGGTAATAAAAGCTTAGTAGCTACTATACAATAGAGAGGCCACCCACGTGAAAATTTTTTTCTGGAAATGATCCCTTTAGGGGCCAAAACATGCGGAGAATCCGAATTTGACATTCTCGAAGCGAAAAAATGCTTCCTGATTCAGGGAAGGCGTATTGTTATTGAAGCGAAAAGTCGCAAAAATGCGATTTTTGCCTAAAAACGATCACTTTTGAGATAAAAATGTGCGGGGAATCCGAATTTGACATTTATAAAATTCCTCCGATTCAAGAAAAGCTGTATATCGGAGCGGAAATTCGAGAAAATAACATATTTTGGTCTAAGAACCACGCTTTTTGCAAGATTTTAGCTAACCAATGATTTAATCTAGTTGACAAATGATTTTCTCAAATTTTCGCGTCGATATACAGCTTTTCTTGAATCCGAAGAATTTTATAAATGTCAAATTCGGATTTTCCGCACATTTTTACTTCAAAAGGGGTCGTTTTAAGACAAAAATCGCATTTTTGCAAATTTTCGCTTCAATACACAATACGTCTTCCCTGAATCAGGAAAGGCGTATTGTGTAGTAGCTCCAAGCTTTTCTTATCAACTTCATACTCTTTAGACAAAAGAAGTTTACAGTCACCGTTTTTAATGGGAATGCTCACGAAATGAACTCTATCGCTCGCATACCTTATTACGGAAGTTCTTGTATAGTGAAAAGTGCTGATAACGAAGAAGTTGTGCATCAGGCTAGTTTTTGATATTTGATGCCAGTGGCGTAGTTAGCCTCCAAGAATGAGAGGGAAACCTTTTCAAACAAATTTTTTATCTTGGTCCCTTATGTTTTCGAAAATTTGTTTAAAATATGGGAAAAAACATAAGAGGAAACGAAGGTAATTTTTTCGAGTTAAACAAAATCGTCAAAAATTTAAAAAATCGAAAAGTAAAAAACCATCTTAATTCCCCTGGTGCGAAAATTTTTTGTTGAAAAACACCTATTTTTAACTTGAAAAAGCTAAGAAATTTTCGATTTTCAACGAAAATTTTGTTGAAAAATGCTTATTTTTATGCTGAAAATGCTCAGAAAATTACGACTTTTGTAGAAAAAATGGGAAAATTTTGGATCTTTTTGGTGAAAAAATAGGAAATTTTGGTCTCTAGAGCAGGATTATGCCTCAGAACTTGTGTCCCCTTCCTATTATTGCCAAAAATTTAGATAGGGAAAACTTTCTTTCCACAAACCCATAAAAACATAAGTGGCATAGCACCGAATGAGCTAACTTTCTCTGTCAGAGTTCCAGCTCTTGGATTCAAGACTTATTTTGTGAATGAAGAAGCAGTGTCACAGTAAGGATTGTGATTGTTATACAAGGTGGTCCCCCAAAGTTCCCGTACACTTTTTATTTCAATATAATTTGTTGAATAATTCACCTAACAATTTGAAAACGCTTCCTTGACCCTGATTCAGGGAATGAAGTTGGTGTATTGATGCGAAAATCGAAAAAATTTCTATTTTTGCCCGGAAAGCATCCATCTGAGGGTAATTTTATGCGGGGAGTCGATTGAGCGCATTTTCAACGCATGAAAAATTATATTGGACCCTGATTCAGGCAACTTTCGCTTCAATACATTACAACCTTTCCCGATTCGGGTTCAGGGAAGCTATATTGGATTTTTGTCCAAAATTCATGTCCTGGGGGTAATTTTATGGGAGTAATCAATTGAGCGCACTGTTGAACTTTGAAAATGCTTCTCTGACCATAAAATTATCCCAGGAAAATGATTTTTAGAAAAAAAAATCCAAAATAGCTTCCCTGAATCAGGAAAGGTTGTGATGTATTGAAGCGAAAATTGCCTGAATCAGGCTCAGATATAAATTTTCATGCTTATAATATTCGCACAATCGATTCTCCGCACAATATTCCTTCCCTAGACCATAGGTCGGCAAAGTGGGGGGGGGGGGGGGGGGAGGGGACCTCCAATGCGGTGGTCCCCCCTCCCCAACTCCTCATTAAATTCGTCTAAGATTAAAAAAAAGCGACTTTTTTTTTAGNGGGGGGGGGGGGGGGGGAGGGGACCTCCAATGCGGTGGTCCCCCCTCCCCAACTCCTCATTAAATTCGTCTAAGATTAAAAAAAGCGACCTTTTTTTTAGACGACACCCAATTTTTATGAACCACTTCATGTTCAGCGGGGTCCATGCGGTAGTCCCCTTTAATTTTGGGTCCATGCGGCGGTCCTCCCCTCCCAAAGTTCCCTCAATTTTGGGTCTATGCGTGCGTCGGTCCGGGGGGAGACTCCTCCCTTGCCAACCTATGCCTCAGACGGATATTTTTCAGATAAATATTCAACATATTATATCGAGTGTACGGGAACTTTGGGACCACCTTGTACAGGGTGGCGTACAAAAACCGGACATTTAAAAAAATGCCTGATGCCTAAAAGAATCGGGCAAATGTCTGATGCCTGAAAAAATTGAAAAATTCCTCAAAAAATTTAAAATCTTTTTTAAGTGTCCGGTTTTTTGTGCGCCATCCTGTACACTTGTTAGTTAAAATTTTAGTATCGAGGGTCTAAAATCAACTGTCTCATCAACAAAAAGAAGAATTCGAAAGAAAAAAGCTACAACAAAGACTATTTCGAATAGTGTAAGTCTTTTCATGATTTGAAAAAATTTTAAAATATTGTGAGCTATAGGTCGTTACTTTCGTTACTTTCAATAAAATTCATATGCTTTTTTCTTCTATTTTTAGATAATCCGCTTAAGCTTCAATGAAGATGGATACCTTGCTCAAATGAAAGATTTGAAAACTGGTACAGTACACGAGCTAAGTCAAGAATTTTTCTATTACGAAGGCATGTCTGATCTCAACCATACCACGCAAGCAACCGGCGCTTATATATTTAGACCGATTGAAAACGAGTCAAAAAGATTCGAATCGAAAATTCAATTGGAAATAATCGAGGTATATAACTCTTTTCATGACCAACACAGAAAAAAGTTTTCGTAGTGCAGGAGCAAATGGCGCAATATCCATCTTGAATGGGGAGGGTTCGATCCCCACACAGGGTCGAAATTTGAATTTTCGACCCTGTATGGGGATAGAACCTTCTCCATTCAAGATGGTTATTGCGCCATCACCTGCTCCTGCGCTACGTGGGCATGTTGGTTATGAAAGAGTTATAGAGATTTTTTACTTCCCTCCATCTTATTTTTCTTAAATTTTAGGGTCCAATTGTTAACGAGGCTCGTCAAATAATCTCCCCTTGGGTGAGCCAAGTCATTCGATTGTTCCCGAACAAATCTTATGTTGAATTTGAATGGACGGTTGGTCCGATTCCCAAGGAAAAAAAGTAGTGTTATAGTTAAAGATACAGTAGGTCCCATTTGGGGAAAATTTTTCCATAATTGGTTGATATTCGGAAAGTTGGTGAAAAATGGAGCATTTTTTGTTTTTACGGCATCCTCTGAATTGTAGTTTTCGAGAAAATTGCATGTGAAGTTTCGTCTGTGTATTACAACGAAAACTTTTGCCTTCAAATTCCTGATTCAATCAAAATTTGTTTATTGACGCGAAAATAATTTGGATTTCTTGAGCATTTAGGGAAAAATAAATATAGTATTTTTCTCAGCTCAATGAGACGAAGAAAATGACACCAAAATTATTTAATTTGAAAATTGTTTTGGGTTATTGAAACGAAAACATGAATCAGAATTTTCGTTTCAATAACCCTAAATGATTTTCAAATTAAATAATTTTGGTGTCATTTTATTTGTCTCATCGATCTAAGAAAGATATTATATTTATTTTTTTGTAGATGCTCAAGAAATTCAAATTATTTTCGCGTCAATAAACAAATCAGAAATTTGAAGGCAAATGTTTTCGTTGTAATACACAGACGAAACTTCACATGCAATTTTCTCAAAAACTACAACGATTCAGAACATGTCGTAAAAACAAAAAATGCTCCATTTTTCATGAACTTTCCGAATATCAACAAATGGTGGCAACTTTTTTCCGCAGTGGGACTGGTCTTGAAAAAATTGTATTAATAAGCGTTCCTCTTTTCTCCAAGCTTAATCAGTAACTGAACCGCTTTTAGTGACCCAATTGCGAAAGAAGTGATTACTCGATATACAGTCAAGAATCTCACTTCAAATGGGCTATTCCAAACGGATGCCAATGGGCGTCAAATGATCCATCGAAAGTATAGTCAAAAAATTTTTTTTGGCTACCACGAAGCTTTTTATTGAATCAGGCAACTTGTGCACACTGAAACGAAAAGAAACGTGGATTCTTATATAGCTTTTTTGATGCATCCCTGCGTGGTCGCATGGCGGGAAAATCAGGATTAATACTAACTAATTCTGATTTTCCCGCCTTACGACCACGCAGGGATGCATCAAAAAAGCTATATAAAGATCCACGTTTCTTTTCGTTTCAATGTACACGTTGCCTGATTCAAGCTCTGTGGTAGTCAAAAAAATTTACTATAAGAATTTTGTGGTTCGAAAATCGTATGTTTGTCTGTTTAGACGAAACTACGCACCTAGCTATACATATAACAATACTGAACCCGTGTCCGGAAACTACTACCCAGTCACGAGTCGGATTTCTATTTTCGATGCAAAACGACAATTGAGTATATTGACAGATCGTTCTGAAGGTGGTACTAGTTTGACGGATGGACAAATCGAACTCATGGTAATGGGTGTTCGTGTACCCTTTTTGGAACAGGGTGTTCCAAAAAGGGTACACGATTTTTTCAAAAATTTTCAAGTTTTTTAATTTTCACAAAAATAACACTATAGTCGGTTTTCTATGCGAGAAGTCGATTGCGCACATTACCGAACCTTGAAAACGCTTTCTTGATCCTGATTCAGGGAAGAGGTGTTTCTATTGAAGCGAAAATATGTTAAATCAGCTAAGCATTTTCAATGCGAGCAATCGATTTCTCGCATAGAAAGACCCCTTTTTTCTTGAAATTTCGCTTTTAAAGTTTTCGTTTCAATACACCAACTGCTTCCCTGAATCAGGGTCAGGGCAATATGAACAATTTGTTTACAGAATTCAATTCTTTGTTCATGTACGTATGGCTTTCGAGGGGTGGTTTATATGGTTATTTTGGTGAAAATTTACAAACTTGAAAAAATCGTGCCCCTTTTTATTGAAACACCCTGTGCACATTCGAATGTTAGTTATGCAATTTTTATAGCTCCATCGCCGAGCATTCCATGACGATTCGTGGGGTGTGGAAGAACCTCTCGATGAACCAGGCGAAGATGGCCGAGGTCTTGTTGTTCGAGGAAAACACTGGCTTCTGTTAGGAACACCAGACGAGATTCTTCAGTTGCAACGCACAGCCGCTTATGAACTTTTCTATGAGCCGACTATAACATTTGCGACTTATGAGTCCATAGACGTGTATAACAAGAATTTTGTGGGCGAGGTATCAATTTGGAGTTTCATACATGGATATATCCACCCTTGCGTCGTTTGGGGTTAGAAATAGAGTAGTACAGAAGCGGAATTTTCGGGGAGAAGTCGGGGACTGGGACTAGATTTTCAGTCGGGATCTGGTGTTATATGTTGATAAAACGCATTTTAGTTTTCTGGAATAACCAAAGCATTGCCACCAGAAATCAATTTGTTGACGCTGAAAAGATTAAGCCCGGATTCGATACTGTTGAGGCTGGAGCATATTTTCCAAAATGGTGAAAACCCAAATCTCTCCACACCAATTAAGTTGGATATTGAAGTAAAATTTTTTTTATTATAGTCCGTTTCAGTCCCAACTATAAAAAAGCTGGACCAAAATTCAAAGTTAGCATCCCGTCCGATCTGGCAGACGGGATGTTGACTTCGGATTTTGGGTCCAGCTTTTTTTAGTTGGAGCTGAAACGGACTATATAGCCTTAAAAAATAACGCAAAAGAGTTTTTAGAATTTATTCACACGATTTGAAATCATTTCTATGGAAGAGCTCAATTTGGCTGGAAATGTTCAATCTGGCATTATTAGAAACTGGCCGAACAGCTGGAATAGTTCCAAGCGTCGGGTTAAAAATCTTCCGAGAGGTATATACTTTTGGGGATAGACAGGGTATCCCAAAAAAACAGCCGGCGGTTTTTTGGAACACCCTGTACAAGATGCCGTTGACACCAATAAATACTAAAAGATCCTGGGGATTTTATTAAAACCGATTTTTTTCCAACAAATTATAGGCTTGTTTTAGAGGGAATTTCAGTCGAACTTAAGCCGATGGAAATAAAGACATGGCGATTGAGTGTAATAGAAAAGATGCCATAGTTGAAAGAAATACAACAACGCTATTTGTAAATGTTTTTAAAAATTAAAATTACGTTTTTTTTTTATCGACAATAAAGCTTTGAGAAACATTATTTATGCGTATTTCACCGGTGAGTGGCTGCCATTGGATTATAAATGAAGTAAAAAGTGTCAAAATACATTATTTTTCTCAAAAACAGTGGCGTAGCCAAGGAGAGTCAATTATTGATTAAAAAAGGTGCCAATTTTTCATAAAAAATGCCAATTTTTTTTGTCAAAAATCGCAATCTTTTGGACATTTTTGCCAACAATTGTTTTTTTTGACAAAAAATGCTATCTTAGTCATTTTTTGCCCTAAAAATTCAATTTTTTTCATAAACGAATTACAATACTTGTATAAAAATATGACAATTTATTCATGATATAACAAACATAACTAATCAAACACTACTTTTAAATACAACTATTTTCCTTTTCCCGGGAGCAAAGGCCAACCAATGCCAATACCACGAGGAATGGGCCTCAATCCTTTCATCGCTNTTTTACATACAACTATTTTCCTTTTCCCGGGAGCAAAGGCCAACCAATGCCAATACCACGAGGAATGGGCCTCAATCCTTTCATCGCTTCTTCATGCTGTACATCTAAACAAATTCAAAATTAGTATTTGCTAATGTTATATTGCTTAATATAATTACACTTATGCTACTTTTATCCACAAATCGGTACTAACCGACTTAAACGATAGTTGAAAATTTTCGAAAACAGCCCCCTATAGGGGTAATTTTGTGCGAGGAATCCAAAAAACTCTCTCTCGATGCGTGAAAACGTTTTCTTTCTTGTTTACCTACGACCCACTTTGGGCATACGGTAGCGAACAAAGGTATTGCAACCCTCTGGTATTTTGTGATGCAAAATTGTTTTTATCATATCTTTTACCAAAATTTGAATAAAATACAGTATTCCCCCCAGTTGTTGAATCCTAGTTGCCAATTGTCCTAGTGACACTCTCTATCAATGAAGTATAAAAAAGTGAATTGAAACACCCAATTTTTCTAGTGTGTTTCATGTCATGATTGCATCATAGGTTCATCACGGTTTCAGCAGCTTTTCAGTCAACTCAAACAGTTTCATCTCTTGTAAGTCGTCCATGGTTGACAACTTGATCTTTGTTTCTTGTAGTTGTTCAACGAACGGTGATTTTGCTGCTTTGTTTTCTAGGCTTTTATACTTTTCTTTGTACATGCTTGTACAAGTAGAACATACAGATAGTTTCTCTCTTATGTTATCAGAAAACGAACAAGAATCGCATGCTATATCATTTTCAAGTCATATGAACTTTGCTCGGAACAGTGTCCGGGAAGTGTTTTTACGCTTCGGAAGTGCGTTTTTTGGATTCCTCGTGAAAAATTACGCTAAAGGGGTCATTTTCTGGAAATAATTTCAATTTTTTTTCACGTCATTGAGGAAAAAACTTGAATAGCCCAAAATTACCTCCAATCAACTTGCGAGCATCTCTGGTCCATCTTGGGAGAGTTTCATCGGCTAAAAAACTTATCATCAGAATTGAATTGGAGACCTACCTAATAGTCGTATCATAACTTTTTCCATGTTCCTGTAAGGCCATGCTTTATATAGCATAGGAGTTGAATACATGTCTCTGAACGGCCTTTGTCTATAGCGAATCTGCGCCCACTTATCATATTTTTTGAATGGAGATCGTCCTTCGCCATAGAAATCATCAAGTCTGAGCCTCTAAAATATTCATTATAACCAGAGCTCGGAATGGGTCTGGTTTATCAGAAATGTGCTGATTTTGGCCAGCAGAAATTGCCATTCCTGATTTTTGAATCAAAAATCTGATTTTTTTATTCAAACTTTTTCATTCGCAGCCCTGATCTAGTGTATTTTTAATGTTCTTGGATCGAAAATCTGATTTTTTGACATTTTTTCTGATTTTCATTTTTTTCATTCCGAACCATGATTATAACTGACGTTCACCCTTTAAAGATGATCTAGATAAATTACCTCTTGCAGCGTCAAATCTTCCTCTTTCTTCATGGGAGTGTTGAGAGGAGAGCAGACAATTTCCGGGTAATAATTTCTCGCTGGATCCAATTTAACAACATGCATTCCAGCGCGTTCGGCTAAATCTCGATGCGTTTCTTGGTTCAGAAGACCAGTCACGAATGCGTGACACAACGCGAGGTAATTCCGCTTGCCGCCAGTCACTTTGATGTAAATATCTTTAATGCCAAGCAACTAAAAAAGATTGGCATAAATTTTTTCTCAAGTCGCAATGCCGTCATAACTGTAGCATTCCGGGGTTGGAGTGGTTTGGGGGTTTTAGAAATGGTATTGTTTGTGGGGCACCACAGTTATTAGAGTTTAAGATAAACATAGTACAATATATGTAAAAAGGTGCTCCAGGTATTCCCTTCCCCAGATCATGACGGCGTCGTGGGTTCATGACGGCATTGAGAAGTCACAAAGGCGTCATCGCGATATCATGACAGTGTGGCATCAGAGTAAAATCTTACCCTGCAAATAACATCGAGATGAGGGTGACAAGTTATTCCATGTCCTTGATATTGACGCTGGACAAACATTTTTGTGTAATTGCATTCCGCATAAAAATCCTATAAAGCTTATAAATAAAATAATCATTTACTATAAGACAAACGTACATGGTAAACAGTATGGTCATTTAAGCGCTCAATGAAAAACAGTTTTCTACACGCGCGCTTAAAACCATCAAAAATGGCATGGTGTGGCTTAATCATAGGAGACTTTCCAACCGCATAACCGCCAATTCCTTGCCCGTTGCCAATAAATACCAAAGCCTGAACCGTGTATTTGCGACCTACTCTTGTCATATGACAGACTTTTCTCACCTAAAATGATAAGCGTTAAAAAATTGACTTTCCATTCACATAGAGATGAAATTTACATGCTCCCTTATAAGCAAAATTTGTCTCCCATCAACCAACAGCATCGGTGGTGCAGTGGATATGTTATGGGAAACAGCTTAATGAACTGATCAGATTTTCCTGGGAAAATCTGATCAGTTCAGATTTTTAACAGATACACTCTGCCGACTNATCTTGAATTATGATATTTCTGATTTCGACCTCCGGGATCGAACCCTCGCCCTTCGGAGTGCGAAGCGAGAGCTTTATCACTTTGCTACGCGGTATTAAACTTATTTGCTCGAAATTTGAAACAAGCTATAGAACTTTTTGAAAAATTCAAACGTCATTTCGTGCGTGTTCCTGGTTAAGCTTAGCACATGTGTTTCGACCTACAGTGAAACCCCTAACTAAGCCCATGGGCTTAGTTAGGGGTTTCACTGTACTCAGATTCTGAAGATTTGCAGAAAAATTTTTACAATTTTTGACCACCGGAACTGGCTTTATAGGCAAAAACAGTTGGAGGGGCACGGACTCGAACCCTTGCTTTTTGAGTTCATGGTAGCGCCTCTTACCCACTTGGCCATACGGGTCGTCTGATGAGATGTTTTCGCTTGGACCTATATGGAGTAAGCGCCGTGCTGTCAGAGTTCTGTGAACTCAGTAATATGAGTTCAATTTTTTTATTTTAATTCCTTTTTCAATAATTTTTTTTGTAAAATTTAGACCATATCAAGATCTAAAAACGTGTGCATGCGCAGCTTCTGAAACCTTTCCTGTAATTTTCTATGGCCATTTTATGCAAATTTTCACGCA
>OZJO01000544.1:0-12130 GCA_900406225.1 Acrobeloides nanus | reverse complement strand
GAAAATAAAAATAGGCAAAAATTCTAGGAGGTCGAATTTAGGGGGTCTGATAAAAATTTTTTTTAAATTCTCAAAAATCACTCTCGGGGATCGAACCAGCGGGCCCAAGTTGCTTAACTTGCCAGATCGGACGGGATCGCTCTTTAAAGGGGTCGGGGAACTTTTTTGCGATTGTGGCTGGAAATAGATTTTATTTGGTACATATGATATATATGCAATAATTTCACCTAAGTAGAAAGTCAATAAAAAAATTGAACTTTAAACCCGTTTTTAGCAATACAGACATTTCGGTAGGAAAAATTTTTTATCGTACGTTGATCTATGCATCATAACGAACATTTTGAGCTATCATTCATCAAAAAATAAAAAATCAAGTTCGATATGTTTACTGTTAGGTTTAGTCTTAGATTTAGGCTTGGGCTTGAGCTTAGGCTTAGGCTCAGATTTGGGCTTAGGCTCAGGCTTGGGCTTACAAGGAATAAAATTACTGAAATTTTATCGCAACGTGCCAAAGGTCGCAGATTTGAGTCGACTATTTGTTTTTAACCTATTTGCCTTTTTAAATTGTTTAAAAAGAAAAACAACATTTTTTATAATTCGCTGAGGCGAATAAAGTGACACCAAAATTATCCAATTTGAACATTGTTTTGGGTTATCAAAACGAAAGCTCTGATTCATGTTTTCGTTTCAATAACCCAAAACAATTTTCAAATTCAATAATTTTTGTGTCATTTTATTCATCTCGGTGAGCTAAAAAGAATGTCATCTTTCTTTTTTTTAATCTAAAAAGCAAAAAAAGTTAAAAACAACTGAACGTAAGCGAGATTCGAAAATGTCCCGTTAAAGTGCAATCTTGGAGTCCTAGCCATTCGGCCATCATGTTTTGCATGGTAGAGACTTTTTTTGCAAAACGGTGCGCCGTGAGGGTAGAGATGCGCACTTTTTTAGAATGGACTCGATACCTTGTTTTTCGTCCATTTGCTTATTTCCTTCTTCATGTGGATATTTGGATTTCCATAGCGATAAAACTTTTTCTATTATATACGTTCTTTTATATAGCTCCCTCTTATTTTCAGAAATGTTCTATAAAACAGAAATTTTCTTATCTTTCGTTTCCCTTACCGTAACCGATCGAAAGTCTACATAAAGTCGAATGAGATCACTTTCCAAGGCGGGTTGCCGACATGTGGGACAGGTTCCAGCTTGCTAAAATTATGATAAAAGTCATTAAAGGATCGGTGCACTTGTAAAAAAACTCTATGTAAAAATTAGGCATATAAAAAAGATTTCATGAAAATCGGAAAAACTTTAAATTCGGGCCGGGATTCGAACCTGCAAGCGTAGACTCCTAACCATTTGGTCATGATGACAAGTTTTTGTCCCTGGATAAATTTTTTGCTTTCCTCTCTGTGTGTGTTAGTGTGTGTGTATGTGTTAGTGGGTGTAGTACATGGACCCTGCGGACCATACCCCTGTATCGCCGCCCCTGGTTATAAGCTAATGTTCGAACGAAACGCTCTGAAACCTACTAAAATCCATATCAAAAGGCAGTCCGTATGTGCAATATGACCACATCTAGTGGTACTAATATCGTCTTCTAATGGTTCAATGCAAATGGCACATTCGCAAACCATAGTTGAAAATTTCTGTAGGCCACTAAAATTTGTGAACTTTATATCAAGTCTAGTGATTGGGAGAAACCGTTTTTGACGAATTTTTTTCAGGAAACAGTATTCAGGAAGAGGATGGCGGAATTAACTTTTTGAATAGAGCATGTTTTCGTGTCAATAATCAACTTTTTTCAACTCTGGGCATGCTGAAAATGAAAAAAATCCATATCTCCCTCCCCTCCCCCAATTCAGTGCAGATTCGCCTTACACTTCAACGGGGGGTTTTCCAACACGGTGAATCTATTCCCAGTGAAATTTGACGAAAAAAATTTCCCTAGTTATCTCGACCCCTACATCCCAAAATCGATTTAAAATTGATTATCGACACGAAAACATGCTCTATTCAAAAAGTTAACTACCAACCACAAAGTTAACTCTACCTTCCTGAGTACTGTTTGCCGTCTCCTGAAAAAATTTCGTTGAAAACGGTTTCTCCTAGTCAGATAAAGCCCGGCGCGTCGATTTACTACTAGACCTGATATTACATGTATGAATACAACTTATATAACAAAAATTCTTCCTCATCCTATCAACAAGTCAATATCCTTATGAAATATTTACGCACATGATGATTAATATTGACGTTAACAAGATGACACCAATGAGTTCAATTTTTAAAAATAAGCTCATTAGCTGCTATAACATCATAATATGTTATGGGTGGAATAACTTATGTAACAAGACATAGCGTCATTATCCAAAAAAATCTATCCATTTATGGCTTTTAATAAGAAAGTTGGATATGCGATAGAGTTAATGGAAGAAGAGCTTTTAATTAATACAACCGGAAATGTTGATTTCGTAGGCTATGCATTGATTTTTTATGGGAAGTATAAGGAAGAAATATAGAACCAAACGACTGTGTGTGTCTAAATTTTTGAAAAAAATACAAAATTTGGCTTTTCAGCATAAAAATTGGGGAGGGGGAGAATGGGCGGGACGACACCAGCGTCTTAACATTTGCGTCTCAGACATTTGAAACCCCGACATTTGCGGCCCCATTTAAAACCCCGAGGATGTTGAGCCGCAAATGTCGGGGTTTCAAATGTTTGAGCCGCAAATGTCGGGCCGCAAATGTTAAGACGCTGGTGTCGTCCCGCAGGAGAATGTGCAAGTGTGTCCTAAAATGCCGTACGCAGGACTGATCTGGCCTAGGTAGGATCATCCTGGTCACATTTGGGAACCCGCCCTAGGGACGGACCAGTCTGACCTGATCAATTTTTTGACGGCCCTAACTGGCCTAGGCATTTCTGGCGGCCTGCAGCAGGGCATGTCTAACACTCCTAAGGCATGCTTGATCTGTCCCGACAAAAGTTGAGTGGCTCGAGGATAGGCCAGGCCGAATTGGCCGTCCTGGCATGGCGAAGCCAGGTTGGTCTCGACCCTGCACACTTCTACCCTAACCCAAAAAAATGCTGTTGAAAATATTTCACTATAGCATGTGCATTATTTATTCCGCAAAAATTTTATTCCTTGCTCTCCAATGAGTATGTTTACTTCCAGTTAAACCTTAAGAAAAAGATTTTAAGTAAACAAAGAGGTGTAAAAAAACTATAAATACTCGAGCAAGGCAAAAGATGGAGCCATGCAGTTCATAACTTTTGAGTAATTCTCAACTCTGAACTTCAATTTCACGCGCAGAATGAAAATATTTTTGCTAGCTCTTTCCTTGGTGCACATATCAAATGCTCAAACTTGTGAATTGGGTAAATTTTTCAGCAAAATTTGTGATTATCTCAATTTTAGTTCAAAGCAGCTCCCAAACTGCATATTTTGGAGGGATCTGTTCATGGATGGTTGATTGCTTAGCAAGTGATTCAACCACCCAAGGCGATTATTTGCAATGTCAGCCTATCAATCCAGGGCAACTTTGTGGAAGATGGGTGCGGGTTGTATGCCCACCAGGAACGATTTTTAGTGTCAATGATCAAGTTTGTGTGTTGCAATCAGGTACATGTTATAATTAGAACATGTTAGAATGTCGGAGTTGTTGAACTCATCAACAGTACAATAAAAAAATGTTCAAACAGTAGTTTTGAATGAAGAGACTTAAACCTTAGGCTTAGCCTCAGGCGGGATTTATACTTCCGTCGTTTCGCGACGCGTCGTACGATCGAACTATAAACGCTATCGTACGATCGAACTATAAACGCTGTCGTAATACATGTCGTATGACGTGTGGTATGACATGTCGTACGACACAAAAATGCACTATCGCGTCGTGATATAACAGAAGTATAAATGGCGCCTTAGGCTTAGGTCTTAAGCTTAAGCCTTAGGTCTTAGACTTAGTCCTTAGGCTTATGCCTTAATCTTAAGCCTTAGGCCCTAGGCTACACCACTGCCTGTTACAAAAATTTTAGTAGGTAGTATATCCAGTTCCCTACCAACAAAATGCCATTATGTCCAATCTGGTCAGGGTAGCCAACAACAGTTCTCCGGAGGCCAAACCGGAAGTTCAAGCTATCAGTCACCTAGTCAATCAGGACAACAAACTTCTTATGCTCAACCTCAAACTGATGCTCAAAACCGAGGTAGTTATACACAACCCCAAACTGGTACGCAAAACTATGGAGCTGCCCAACAAGGACAACAATCTGGTGCACAACAAGCCTCGTATGCACAACCACAAGGAAGCACCCAAACTCAAGGCTCTTATGCTCAACCACAAACTGGTGGAAGCCAACAGGGAGCATATGGGCAACAACAAGCCGCACAACAACCTTCTTATTCTCAATCTGGTTCACAAGGTCAGAGTCAACAGGGAACATATGCTCAACCAACTCAAAGTGCTCAAAATCAACAATACAGCCCTTCCTATGCTCAGAGCCAAAGTGGACAAGGACAAGCTAGTTATGCCCAACCACAAGCTCAAGCCCAGGCTCCTTCAATGGCATCAACCTATGGTACTCAACAACAACAATGTTGTCAGTGTCCAGGATAAGAAAAATGGATTTAAAATAATTTTATGTACTTAAAAAATTTTGAAAAATGAAAATATTGATATAAAAGTTTAAAAAATGGTCGCAGCCCCACTGGGTTGTCTGAATTGAAATTAGAGAGATTAATGAGCGTCTTGCATACGTCCTTGGTGGAGTAACTTGGGTTCACCCTTATATGCCTTGTCCGCACACTTGGTGGGAAGTTCTTCAACTTTTTCGGCATCTTGGTGCACATGCCCTTCGTCCACTGGTTTCAAATCAGATTCATCGTCTTTCTTTTCATCTTTTCCGGATTTGCCGAAGACCTAAAATATTGGGCTCTAGAATTGGGTTTTTGAATTTAGAACTTGGTTACACAAGGCTAAGGCATAAGGCTAATGTCTAAAGCTAAGGCCTAAACCTAGGGCCTAAGACTAAGGCCTAAACCTAAGGCCTAGGCATAAGCCTAGGGCCTAAGCCTAGGGCCTAAGCCTAGGGCCTAAGCCTAGGGCCTAAGCCTAAGCCTAGGCATTAGGCTTAGGCCTAGGCTTAGGCTTATGCCTAGGCCTTAGGTTTAGGCTTAGGCCTTAGGTCTTAGGCATAAGCCTAAGGCCTAAACCTAAGGCATAAGGTTGAGGTCTAAAGCTAAGGCCCAAGGCCTAAGGCTAAGGCCTAAACCTAAGGCCTAAGCCTAAGGCCTAGGCATAAGCCTAAGCCTAAGCCTAAGCCTAAAGCCTAGGCCTAAGCCTAAAGCCTAGACTTAAGCCTAATTTTTCTCACACATTGACTTTTGTGAAAAAATTTTTTGATCAAAAACGGGTACTAACTTTTTACCTTTTCTCTTGCATGACTAGCCGTTTCTTTGAAATTTTCTGCATATTGCAAGTACACTTCCTTGGTAGATTCCGCCGATGTCGCCAAGGATTGCTTCAAAGCTTCAACCACGTCGGTAGTTGTACTTTTAACCGAATCAACAGCATGACTTGCAGCTTCCTTAGCCGATTCAACTGTATGCACAACAGCTTCTTTGGCTGATCCGACAGCACTGGAAACGGTCTCCTTGGTTTTTTCAAACATAGACTTTTCAAGCTCAACCACATCGGTAGCTGTACTTTTAATCGATTCAACAGCATGACTTGCAGTTTCCTTAGCCGATTCAACTGTATGTACAACAGTTTCTTTGGCTGACCCGACAGCACTGGAAACGGTCTCCATGGTTTTTTCAAACATGGTCTTATCGTGTTGATGTTGCTGATCAAGGTCAGGATGAGGATGTGGAATATCGTTGGTAGTGGTTTGAATAGGATGCTCAGATTCAGGCATGGTCAATCAAATATGCTTAAAGGGGGTAAGGCTGCTCGCTAATTGTCTCGAATTGAGTCTCGAACAGGTTTGAACTGGTCTGTGCATTGACACGAAAACTTGAATTTGAAAATTTTATTACAAAATGAGTTGAGCGATAGCTCGTTGAATTCCTTAGATCATGCTGAACAATCTTAATTCGCACTACTTTTTATGAAAATCATTGTGTGATGACGAAAATCCTGGTTAAAATTTTGATTTTTACTTGATATTACAAAATTTTTAATCAGGATTTTCGTCATCACACAATGATTTTCATAAAAAGTAGTGCGAATTAAGGTTGTTCAGCATGATCTAAGGAATCCAACGAGCTATCGCTCGACTCATTTTGTAATAAAAACTTCAAATTCAAGTTTTCGTGTCAATGCACAAACCAGTTCAAACATGTTCGAGACACAGAGTCTCGAATTCGAGACTCGGGTTTCGAATTCGGGACTCAATTCGAGACATTTAGAGTCTCGAATTACATGTAACGTTTAGAAGCGCATTTAGAGTCTCGAAATCATTTCGAGACATTTAGTGGGCAGCTTAAATTACTGGAAAATTTGCTCAAAGAAATCAAAATACTGAAAAAGTTTGACACGAGAGATACTCTTTCAAAATTCCGGTTTATTGGAGTGTTTTGGGCCATGCTTAACAACTACTACAAAAAAAATTTTCAAAAAAGTGCTATGAGTACTTATAAGCAAAATTAAAAATTCGCGTTTTATCGTGAGCTTGGCTCAGTGGTAGTGCTCCCGACTTCGAGCCCAATAGTACAGAGTTCGAATCCCACCTACGTCGAATGGATTTTGAAGCTGTTTTATTTGATACTCATAGCACTTTTTTGAAAAAAATTTTTCGTGTAAGTTATTAAGCATGGTCCAAAAAACTCAAATAAATCGAAATTTTGAAAGAGTAAGAAGGAAATGGAATTCAAAAACAACTTATAAACACTGTTATCCATACTTTATGCGACCACTTTTCTCATTAATAACAAAAACAACATGATCAAATCGATTTTCCGCTGATTTCATTCCTATTTTTTGCTATGTTATTGGTCCAAAGTTGTTTACACATATTTATTTACATCAAAATATATTATTTTTATAAAGCATAAACATATTTATATATGAAAGAATAGTACAGAGTGTGCGAAAATTATCCGAGTAAGATATATCTAGATACTTTTTTCGCCATCACTTTTGATAGGAACAACCATACGCCGAGATCTTGGTCTCATTTTAAAGCTATGAACATAAGCTTTAAAAAGACACCAAGATCTCGATGTATAACAAAAGTTATGGTGACAAGTATCCGACAATAGGGAGTCGGAGGATAATTTTCGCACATCATCTATGAAAGAACAGTATAAGTTTTCGAAAAAGCAAGTGAATATAAAGAGATTTTTGTTAAAAGCTCAATTGCTGGCCAATTTCTTAGTGCGCCTCTTGCATACGTCCTTGGTGGATTTTCTGATCTAAAAATCGAAATTACATCTGCCAACAAAGTTTTTATTTAAAAATACCAGCTTTGTGCACACCCTCGTGAGCCTTATCTCCAGCTCGATGAGCAGCATTCTTGCCTTTTTCGGCACCTTCTTGCGCCTTTTGTTCTCCTTTGTTGGCCATTTCTTGACCCTTGGATTGACCCTTATCGACAAGTTCTTTTCCCTTAGATTCACCCTTGTCGGCCAATTCATGCGCCTTGTCTGCACCCTTGCTGGCCAATTCTTTGGCTTTCTCGGCTCCTTGGTGCACACGCTCTTTGTTCTCTGGTTTTAAGTCGGATTCATCGGCTTTCTGTTCGGCTTCTTCGGCTTTGCCGAGGACCTAAAATAATGGAGTTTAGAACTAGGTAAGATATAATGGGAATGTACAATGAAAAAATGTTCAAACAAAAGTAGTTTTGAATGAAGAGGCTTAAGGCTTAGGTCTTAGGCTTAAGCCTTAGGTCTTAAGCTTAGGTCTTAGGCCTTAGGCTTAAGCCTTATGCTTCTGTCTTAGGCTTAAGCCTTAGATTTAGGCTTAAGCCTAGGTCTTAGGCTTAAACCTTAGGCTTATGCCTAAGTTTCAGCGATCAAAGCGGACCGAAGCATAACATATAACCTTATACCTTTTCTTTAGCACTATACGCAGTTTCCTTGACATATTCCGCTGTATTAGCCAATGCTTCCTTCGTAGCCTCAGCCGAGCTAGCCAGTGAATGTTTTACAGCTTCAGCCGCATCGGCAGCCTTGCACTTAGCCGCTTCCATCGTGCTGGCAACAGTTTCTTTGGTCGACTCGACAGCGTTTGAAACGGTCTCTTTGGCCATTTCCATATAGCCTTTCTCATTTTGTTCGGTATCTTGTTGATTTTGATTTGATTGAGACATGGTTAGGTAGTAGAAGAATAGGATTTGTTTCTAAACAATATGAATCTTATAGCATTTCATTTCGCGATAGAGTTTCAAATTTTCGAATCCATCAAGAACCACTCGGAAAAAGCCTATATAAAAATAATTTATTCGAAAAGATCATGAAAAGTAGATCATTTTTCGTTTTTACGACAACCTCTGAATCGTTGTAGTTTTCGAGAGAATTGCGTTTGAAATTTGAATTTGGGCTCATGTTTTCGTTGTAATACACAAGTTTTTTTGAATTTTTTTTCAAAAATTGTCAAATTTCAATATACATTGAAATTTGACGATTTTAGAGGAAACAAAATTCAAAAAATTTTATGTATTACAACGAAAACATGAACGCAAATTCAAATTTCAAACGCAATTCTCTCAAAAACTACAACGATTCAGAGATTGTCGTAAAAACGAAAAATACTCCATTTTTCATGATCTTTCCGAATAAACTATTTTTATATAGGGTTTTTTCCGAGTGGACTGGTCCTTTAACATGAAACAATGATTTTTTAAGTGTCATTAACACGAAAACTCTGATTTTTTTACGAATTTGAAGAAAAACACATGTTTTTATCATTTTCGATTCTCTATTGGCATAAGCGCTAATTTTCTTTGTAAAATTCTCATAGAAAGGAATTTTCGAAAAGTGTAAACAGCATGAGAAACTGGGTCTTTGATGAACTAGTAAAAGGAATATAAAATTTTTGTTTTGATACTGATTTTCAGGGTTTTCGTGTCAATGACAAAAAGTTGTCCTAATTGATCTGATTTTTGATAGTCAGGGGTTTTTCAACTATAGGAAACACGATAGGTATGCCATTTTTTAAGTTTGAAATTTTGGGGTGCTCTATTTTTGAAAAATGGTCTTATTTTGTAAAAAATTTTAAAGTCAACATTTTTTGTCATTGCCCTGGAAAAAAGACCTGGTTCCAGAAGCAACCCGAATAGAATGCGGAGGTCCGGAATGGGCTGCGGTTACCTATTTTGGGTCCCTGCGGCCCGCTAGGACCTCCGCTTGGGTTATTTTTGGAAACAACCCTATGTCTAAATATTCTCAAAAATAAAATTTGTTTTAAATTCTTCAAGGGTCCTCATTAACCCAAATCGACAAACACAACTATCTCTAGACAGAAGAAATTTCAGAATGAGCAAGAATGCGAATAAGTTGTGTTATTTATACAAATGGATGACGAATGCTGAATGCCGACTACTAACCCCAGACTTGTTTACTCCATGTTTCTTATTTTCGTGTTGGTCCACGTGGTTAAGTCGTTATGGGTTAGAGATCTCTGTTATTGGAAAGAAGAAAAACAAGTGAAAACAACAAGAATTTATTTTTTTGGCTAAAAATTTCGTAATCAAACTATACTCTTAAACCGGCTAGACAACAATAAAAAAGATGAAATTTCGATTTATGTACAAATAAAATTTCGACATCCGGAGATCGAACCCTCTTCGCCCAAGATGAATTTTGCGTCACTTGCTCCTGCGCCATATAAAGTCCACAATATCATCAAAAGTTCCCCTGCTCCAGTAGAAAACGATCCGGTCCGATCTGGCAAGTTAAGCAACTTGGGCCTGTAGGTTCGATCCCCGCTCCAATCAAAATTTTTTGCACTTTGTTAATATTTCTAAAAACAACTCATACAGGAGTTTTATGCGGGAAATCGATTGCGCGCATACCCGAAGCTTGAAAACACTTCCCTGATTCAGGGAAAGGTGGGTGTATTGAAGCGAAAATGTAAATAATTCGAATTTTAGCTTGAAAACCTTCTGTCTAAGGGTTTTTCTAGGCGGGGAATCGATTGTGCGCATTTTTGAAACATGAAAAAATTACGTGCCTGCCTATAACATATGATTTTTCATTAAACCATTTAAAGGGGGAGGGCCGATTGAGGCGAGTTATCGCAAAAAAATTTTTTCAAAATTTTTTCGACAAACGTAAAAAATGTTCGAAACGACGAAAAAAATATTATTTTCGAGGAAAAATCGAAAAAAATTTTTTTGGGTGCTTTTTTGGCCATTTTTAAGTGAAGCTTGCTGTAAAAAAGGCCAAAAAACACCTAAACACCCAAACAAAATTTTTTTTCGATCTTTTCTCGAAAACAGTATTTTTTTCATCGCTTTGAACATTTTTTACATTTGTCGAAAAAATTTTTTGCGATAACTCGCCTCAATTGGCCCTCCCACTTTAAAGAGAGTTCAAACCATGGCCAGGTAGAATTTTAAAAAAAATGACATTTCTAGGGTAAATTTCATTTTGCAAAAAAATTAGTAAAATTTTTTTCGAAAATTAAGCAGTGGTGTCCAATAACGTCGACGTTTATCACAAACGTCGAAGTGACGTTTAAATTTTTGAATGAGCGACGTTTCAAACGTCAGCAATATCGACGTTTCGAACGTCAGACGTTTGAAACGTCGATATTGCCGACGTTTTAAACGTTGATATTGCCGACGATTGAAACTTCGGGACGTTTCAAACGTCGACATACCGACGTTTAAAACGTCGGACGTTTCGAACGTCGACATTGCCGACGTTTGAAACGCCCCGATGTTTCAAACGTCGCCAATATCGACGTTTCAAACGTTCCGACGTTTGTAATGTCGTTCATCTAAACGTCGACAAACGTCGTTGGACACCCCTGAGATTAAGCCGTAAAAAATACCCCCTTTAAAAAACAGCGGTGATTTACGATGATTAGAACTGGTTAAAATTGTGGTTATTTTATCATTATGTATGCTTGGATATTTCAATTTTTTGTGAAATAAAAATAGATTTTCCTTTAAAAACATCAATTTTCCATCAATTTTTAACATTTCTAACATTTTTGGCACATTTGAATTCATTTAAACACACTATAAACCAATAGATACTTTTTTACATATTTTTGGAAGGGTATTGAGGTCAAAAATCGCATTTTCCACCCTTCTGCTTAGGGTTTGAGGACAAAATAACGCCGGAATCGTGTTCAGCGTCAAAAACTACCCCTAGAACGTTGGTTTCGGCGCTTTAAACCAAGCTAAAACTCGAGAAAACACAAGCGTCACGCTTTTTTGACAAAAACCGGATTACAGGATTTTAACGAACGTGAACATCCCTACCTGGAAATGTCATTTTTTTAAATTTAAAAAAGAATTTCTACCTGGTCATGGTTTGAACTCCCCCTTTGAATATTTATATAGTACAAGAAATAATAACAACTGTAAATAATTATTGATAAAAAAATTTTGAATTCTTGTTTGAAAAACTTATGCGATCAGTTCTTGAAATAAAATAACCATCTTCACCAGATTCTTTGACTAAAATTTTGGAAAATTACATAAAACACAAAAATTCCAAATACCATTTGAGGAATTTGTCGCTCTGTTTTCCCACCTTTGAATCCGTTGGCCAACTACACGGCGTGACAAAATGGGTTTAAAGTGGGAAAATCCTCGAATTGTCTCCAAATTGGCTGGAATGATTATTTAAGCATAGTAAAATCAGAATTTAATATTTTCAAATGTGTGCACTCAAATTTAGGCACTTTTATTAACATTGAAAAGTATACTCCCAAAGAAAACCTAATATCTCTGTGAAAATCCTATGAATTTTTGAAGATTTTTTGCACAAAATCTGACATTTTTCTGACGCGCCAACGGCATTTTCTTGTGTGCCAACGCCTTTTTCCTGCGTGCCAACGATTTTTATCGCGCGCCAACGATTTTTTTTCTTAAATTTTGGTATTTTTTTTCATTTTTGAGCTTGTTTTCGACTCTTTGTAAAAAAATCTTCCTTATTCATCGGATTTTTGACTTTCT
>OZJO01000542.1:0-17191 GCA_900406225.1 Acrobeloides nanus | reverse complement strand
TTTTTGACCTCCGAAAAATTTTTTCAGAATTTTTCGATGCGCACAATCGATTCCTCGCACAAAATTACCCCTAAAAATGATTTTGTTGGGGTTAAAACTTACAAACCCTAATTTTGACGCAATTTTTTCCATTTTTTGACCCCGGGAAAATTTTTTCAGAATTTTTCGATGCGCGGAATCGATTTCTCGCATAAAATTACCCCCAATAGGGTCATTTTTACAAAAAAAATTTTGCTTCTCCCAAATGGTCGCAAAATGCACCCCCCCCCTTTAAGTCCAATCCCGTTACGACTTAGAGTTTTGGAAAGAGCTTGGTGAGAGAAGAAAACGACACCAAAATCATGGAGGTGTCCTCTCTGGAAAAAATTAAAAATCGAAAAAAATTGAAAAAATTCGAAAACAATCGAAAATATCTTTGGCATATAAGCGAGACCGAACCCTTGAGCGCCTTCAGCACTCGGTCTCCCGGTTCTCGAGTATTAAATGGATTCCTTCGAGCGATAACATTTTGGATATCTAGGAAACTGGAGAGTTTTATACGAAAAAAATTATTGGAAATTCTTTTAACCGCGTCGAGATATGGCCTTTTGAAATTGGTGGCTTTTTTTCAATTTTTTCTGTATTTCAAAATTTCTCTACAAATCGACGACGGTTCAAATTTCTTCGAGATGACATTTTTGAAACCTGGGATTATGATCGCGCAAAGAAATTCGATATATACTTGATTTTTGGCGAATTTTTTTCATAATCAGGTTATCACAGGATGGAAAAGATACCCCCCCCCCAAGAAAATGTATTTCCTTACATAAAAACATTTGTTTGTTGGTTGATAGTAATGCCATCCATTTTCAATACATAATTCTGGAGGGGAGGGGGTATTTTTTAAATCTCGTTTTTGAACATTTGCATTTTTAAAACTATTTATGGTAATTTTCTTAGAATCTTGACCTTGAATAATAATCAATAGATTGAGGCACACAATTATTAAACATAAGATGAAAGTAGAAAAAATATTTATGTTCATTTCTGAATTTGTAATGTTTACGAGTTACTAGAGCCAATTTTCTTTTAAACCAGTTTTAGTCGAGAGAAAAATCCTAACACTAATAAAAAAAATCATAAAATTAGAGACCGGCACGTATATCGATTTAGACCAAAAACTTAAATCACTAAAATGTGTCGCTTTTTTTAAAACAACATAAAAGTTTTTCCTCGAAATTTTCAAAAATTTTTTGGTAAAACGCTTGAAACTATGTTACTAATGAAAGTTAAAGGACCAGTCCAGTCAGTTACAACCATATGAAAAAAATGATATATTCGGAAAGATTATGAAAAATGGAGCATTTTTTGTTTTTACGGCATATTCTGAATCGTTGTAGTTTTCGAGATAATTGCGTTTGAAATTTTGAATTTGTTACAAGCTCTTCGTTATAATATACAAACTTTTTTGAATTTTTTGCGGAAAAATCGATTTGTGTATCAATTTTTTAAATTTTCATAATATGAACATTGTAGCAATTTGTTATAGCTAAATCAGACGAATAAAATGACACCAAAATTATCCAATTTGAACGTTGTTTTGGGTTATTGAAACGAAAATTCTGATTCATGTTTTCGTTTCAATAACCCACAAGAATGTTCAAATTGGATAATTTTGGTGTCATTTTATTCGTCTCATTTAGCTATAAAAAATTGCTACAATGTTCATTTCGTGAAAATTTAAAAAATTGATGCAAAAATCGATTTTTCCGCAAACAATTCAAAAAAGTTTGTGTATTACAACGAAGAGCTTGTACACAAATTCAAACGCAATTATCTCAAAAACTACAACGATTCAGAAAATGCCGTAAAAACAAAAAATGCTCCATTTTTCATGATCTTTCCGAATATTTTTTCATATGGTTGTAACTGACTGGACTGGTCCTTTAACATCAACTAAGGGCTTAATATCAACTCGAGAAGATACTACCTGCGCAATGCCACAATCCCACATAAACCTCAACTATGTGAATAAAATAATAAAAGTTAAAAAAACACAACTGGCTTGATCAATTTTACATCATTGTAAATAAAAAAAATTAATCTATTAAATTTTACAATTAATTATTTTTACAAGGTTCAAAAGAATGGGATTTCAGTAAATTTTTAAGCTTCTTTGAGACATTATCCCATCTAAACATGACTTCTTCATCATCTGATTTTTCATAATGTAGCGTGGTATTGTTATTGCTTAGAGTTGTATTGAAAATAGATTCTACTGTGCTTAGAGGTGGATCTTCTTCGTAGTCATCATCAGAAAATTGATCACATTCCTTTAACACTATAAACTTTCCATCCTTACTTTTTCCTAAAAACATTATGAGAATGAAGAGTAAAAACACTCACCCGTTACCAAATAATCCTGGCCCCGCTTCAAAAATATTCCGCATATACCCGGCTCAGGTGGGGTATAAATCCATGGTTTTGTTTTAAAATTTTCATACGCTGTTCTATTTAATTTATATGGGCCCTAAATTGTTTTTTTATTTTGATGTATAGGGTTATTCAAAAAGTGCACTTTTATCAAAATAATGAGTAAATTCGCAGAGAGTGCAAGAGAAAAAGCTTCAAGAGATCGAAGCCATTTAAGGAAGTTTACAAGTCAAACATTCATTGGCTGCAATAGAGCAGTGGGTTAAGCGACTTGGGTCCTAGCTGCGACCTAGACTAAACCCTATGCTAATTTAATCCGATTTAGCTAAAAATATGATCTAAGGGATTTTCGCGATCGAAAAAACACGAATCCGAGAAATTTGAAACTATCTAGTTAAGGAGAATTTTATAAAAAAACGTAAGGGGGACCAAGGTGATTTTTGAAAAAAAATCACCTTGGTCCCCTCCCCTTATGTTTTTTCCCGCCCTCGAAAAGTCAAAATTTTCGGGGTGTGTTTCACATATGGCCAAATGGGGGGGGGAGTCTCCCCCTTAACCAATCCGGTAAAAAAGCCAAAAATAGGACCAACCCGGCATCGGAGCGGCCGGGTTGGTTCTTTTTTTGGTCCTCAAAATTTTCGAAAAAAATATAAGGGGGGACCAAGGCAAATTTTTGAAAATTTTAGGGACCCAATCTAGCACCAGTCCCCTCTCTCCCCCTGTTTGTCCACCTATGGTGTATTTGTACACGTTTGGATCGGATTCGTCATTTTTACCCGCGGAAACCCCCTAGGGCACAAAATCTCAACAATTAAAAAATATTTTTATTCTTACTTTAAATTGTTCAAGAATTTTAACTTCATAAATATAATACTCTTTTTGTTTAGAAGTCAGATTTGTCAAGAGTTTAATTTTGTCGACACGAATTTTTGCAACTAAAAACTTTGGATTAGCATAAAATTATAAGTCTTACTCCAATCGGCATCACAATAAGTCTTGTTCAATGAATTTTGACTGCATGAGCATGCATTTACTATTTCAATTGATACAAAAATAAGACATGAGCATGCATAAATAAACTCTTTGGTACTCAACATTGTTACTGCAAGTTAATTTTAAAATATGTATATGTAAAGAAAAAGAATTAGTCAAACACGAAAATTAACAAAAACTTTTCATTTTCTTCCTTAATGTAACACAATCGATAGAGAGAAAGGTTTATGTTTTTGGTATTACAGGGTGCGTTAAAAGTTCGTGATCACTTTGTTTAAAATGTTGATATTTGATTATAGAAGTCGACTTTTGACGAAATTTTCGACATTTCTAGATTTTTTCTATGCGCCGAACAAGAATCTGCCGTTATTTTTTCTTTTAGACCTCGAAAATTTGGTCAAAAATGGTTTACAAAACAGACCTTTTTTGGGAAAGTGGGGTACCTTCTTGTGGCCAAAATTAAAAAATTCCTTCGGATTCATGTTTCGCAAGTGGAAAAACATTTGGATAACAAATTTCAGATCTTTTGACCACGGGAAGTACCCCTAAATCTCAAAAAGGTCAGTTTTTTAAAGTCATTTTTGATCATATTTCCAAGGTCTAGGAGAAAAAATAACGACAGATTCTTGTTCGACGATAGAAAAACTCTAGAAGTATCGAAAATTTCGTCAAAAATCGACTTCTATATTCATTTATCAACATTTTAAAAAAATGGTCACGAACTTTTAACGCACTCTGTAGTGACTAACTTGATTAACGGTTCCTGATTTAATCGATTATAGAAACTAAGTTTGTATACAAAGCGATCAATCATTCAACAATAAGTTTTTTTATTCTACGAATTTGTTTTTATGATATGCTCGTAGTTATTTCTATAAGCTTATTATCACAATTTTATCTGGTTTACACATGTAGCTGCGATTTGGCATCTTATCATGACGTTTATTGTCGAGCGGATTGGGGTAAATTTTTATGACGTCAAAAAGTATAAAATTTTAGTTGCAAGAATGAGGATAATTGATAAGAAAATTATTCCAGATCAATTGAATCGTACATCTTATCTGGTTTATTCAGTAAAAGGATTGAACTATTTAAAGTATGCATAATACTATATAGTCTTATGGTCGTCTATAGTACTATAGTCGACCATAAGACAACCCCCGATAAGGCATCACATCCTATAAGACGTCAATAGATCCGGCCAAAGGATTATGAACCTATATAAAAAATCGTCTCGAAAGATCTTGGGCCAGGTCCCCCATGGTGAAATCTTTTGAGGGTGCTATAAACGTTTATAGTAGAATAATGTACTAAAAATATCGGAAATATACAAGGGTGTAATTATGGAGGTGGCTAGAGAAGACGAGGATCTCTCCACCCCCTTCTAACTATACCATATATTTTTTAAGGACCCAAAAGGAATTATGTTTACTGCTAGACGACTATTTTCAATGTCTGAAACTATATTTACACCTAGCCAAAGTTCGATTTGCGGAATTAGTATGGAAATTAATAAAGAATATCTTCTTGCTGGTATCAATATAATTTTTAAATTGATTGAAAATTTGAATTTCTAGGGCGAACTGTAAATGAGTCGATGCTTATGTTAGTGAGTGTATGTGATCAGTTTACAGAGTTTGGTGAACCAGAGCCAATGAATCAATGTTTGGTGCCATTACCAGAAGATCGCTCGAGAAAGTCCGATATTTTTGCTCAACTTTTAGAATGGGAGAGAATATCAGAAGGGCTTAAAGAGCAACTGAGGAGAAAATCTTTGGAACCTTGTTTTAATTTCTGATAACTTTTATAAATTTATTTTTCAATTTTTATAACATAAAGAAAAATAGATTCAAAAATGGGGTTAAAGCTATATTGTTTTTTTTATTTCCCAAGATCCCAGTTCAAAAAGTTTTTGCTCCATTGTTTGTAAAAGAAATTTTTGTGAACATCAAACTTTTTGCCCTCGCGAGATCGAACTTGAGGGCCCAACGTTGCTTAACTTGTGGCGCATTCTTTACACATCACTAATCACTACTATTAATCAATAATAAAACAAATATACTTTATTTAAAAAACTTAATTAAAAATTCTAAAACCTTTATATATGACTATGGATCTGACTATGAACTTGAATATTCACAATAGAAATCACAGAAATTCTAGCATTGCATAACAAACGCTTCTTGACTTTCAAAAACTTCTTAGCAATAAACAGTCTAAAAGGAGTAACAAAATACATTAGACACAAAAAATCCATTGTGTGATGAAACGAAGATAGCACCAAAATAATTGTAATTATATTACTACTATATTTCAATTGAAGTAGTTGGACCAAACCGACATAAACACAAGGTATAACAATCGTTATGCCAACCATGAGCAGTTGGATACTCAGGACACGAAATAACATGTTAAAGGTTTTTCTGGCTGTCACGGAAAGTGTCTTCTTAATCTTGTAATAGCGGAGAAGATATAGAATATAAACGAATATAAGAAATGTTACGACTACCGTAAAATATGTGCCTAGGTATACAGTAAGACTTAAAGTAAAGGGAGTAAAATATTCAGCATCTGCACCTATTAGGCTAGTTTCTTGTTGCATGAGGATGGCAATAGCTGGGTTTTCTATTGATAGGTTGTAAAGAGCTTTGTGTATATCCATTTTACATAAGAGGATGTAAAGTGTATATAAAAGCACTGAAAATAGAAGAATTTAGTTTGCTTGGGATAAAAGTCGTTTCCTTACTTATGTACGAGATGGAGTAGTCGGTGAAGTAGTCAAGAGTGCGGAGGGGGGACAACCACACCAGGGGCTTATAAATCTATCTGGAAAATGCAAAATGTAAAATGTTTGAAAAATGTTGGATAACTTTTTATGGCTAAAGTAAAAATGGGAAGATCTTTTTATTTTAACTACCTGGTTTTTTCGTAAAATCGTTTTTTCTAAAAAATCGGTGAGGAATTTTTCGATACAATTTTTTGTGCAAAATGTCGGCAAGGTGCCCAAATAGTTAAAATAAAAGATGTTGATAACTTTTTACCCAACCTCCCATTTTTACTTCATCCATAAAAAGTTATTCAACATTTTTCAAAAATGTTCCATTTTCCCAATAGATTTATAAGCCCAGGATGTATTCAAAGCCAGGAGCTGCACCAGTTGAGTTGAAGCAGCGGAAAAACTTAAGGGTCTAGGCTAAGTGAGAGCAATGTACTATCTATCCGATCCGTATCGTCCCTGATCCTGATCTATTTGAATGGAAAGTATAAAAGACCTACTAACTAACGGTGTAATAAAAACCACGTAAGACCCCATAAAAATAATCCACAACTTCCTTCCCTTAAACCAATTTTCAATCATCGAATCATCAAATAGTTGAGCTACTCTAAAAGTAAACGCAAACAGAAACGAATGAGCTCCACCACCTAATATCAATCCAATCATCACCACACTAAGGAAGAATACTTCTGGCGAAGCACCTTTTAATAAACCTCCCGAATAGATTAACAAATGAGGAGATAAAAATATAGGTTGTGATATAGCATAAACTATATCAAATGCATAAAACCAAAAAGTTCGTACTAGTATAATATATTTGTACTGCCCCATTTGAGTTGTGGATTGGGTGATGATAATATAGTAGCCAATAAACGTGACTATGGTAGCTAGACTAAAGGCAAAATATTGAATATAACTGCAAATTTGGACAAGGGTGGGATGGTAGAATTCTGTTAGAGTTAGGGCATTGTTAATGGGGAATTGTATGGTCATTTTTGAGTACCTAAAAATTTTAACAAAATTACAAAAACGCATAGTGGAAAAGATTGTGATATTTTTATCAATAGTTATTACTATTCTTATACTAATGCCTATAATCAGGGGTGTAGACAGGGAAGCTAGGGGCCTCGGCCCAAGAGCGTAACTGTAAGTGAGGGGGGGGGGGTAATTGTACTTATGGCTATACACTATCCATGAAGATAAAGGTTTGAGACAAAAGTTAATATATCATAATCTGCATCTTTTCATACTCTAATAGATGTGAAAATAATTATCGAAAAAGAATTAAACCATAAAAAGTTATAGGACTATCTTTCAAACCCAAAAATGGCCCAAAAACCAAATTGTATGCTCCAGGCCTTTCTAAATCTATAAAAAAATCAATAGAGTACTAGCCCGGTAAGCACGAGTTAGATGGTTCGAAAAAATTTGTCATAAAGATTGTGTGGGCTTTTCACTCAGCGTAAGCATTCGCCGCAAGTTCTCCGAAAAGTACATTTTGACTATTATTTCTCAAAGCTATATTAAAAAAATCCATAAACCAGGTGTAAATCAGCATTATTTATTTATATATTACGTCAATAAAATTTGTGCGCACATCGCCGAAGCGTGAAAATGCTTCCCTGACCCTGATTCAGGGAAAAATTGTGTTTTTGTTATTTTTCGCATTTTCAAAAACCTAATTTTTCTTTTTTAGTTGTCTCTAGGGAGAGGAAGTTGCCCTTACCTCTCAAATTATTGGAAAATATGAACCCCCTCTGCTCACGATGGTTGGAAAATGCCCTATATACACTAACATGTTAACCAATAGTTTATTTTTACTTGTAAATTGTCCCAAATAAGGCAATTTATGATTTTTTATATTGGCAGGAAAATTGCATTTTCTAATAAATTCTATAACCATTATCACACATGCGCAACTATGGTAAATGGTGGTAAAATTTTATAAGGTGATCTCGTATGTCGAGGAGGGATGTCGTACGAGGTTTGAGGCGGATGTCGTATGGGTTTGAGGGGGGTATCGAGTGCCGTAGACAAAAGGGGACATGTTCCCTGTAGTCGGCAAATTTTATTTTTTCTCTTTATTATAAGGATCTCCTTATGTTTTTTCATTGTGAAAAAACATTACTATGCCCCCCATTGAGAAATCCTGCCTACGGCACTGCATATATATTTCAAACAATTTTACCACCCCTTGCGCATGTATGACCATTATGTTGATTACGAATCTGGCTCTGAACTTGAATACTAACACTAGAAAAGGGTGTAACATATTCAGCATTGACGTCGATTAGGCTAGATTCTTGTTGTATAAGGAGGGCCATATCTGGATTTACAATAGTTAGGTTTTGGAGGGCTCTGTGAATATTCATTTTCCATAAAATGAAGTAGTATTTATAGAAAAATACTGAAATTTGAAGAATTTATTAATTTTGACCAAAAAATTGGTCTTCTCATTTATTTCTTCTAAAAATTTAGAAACATACGCACTTGACTTCCTCAAAAAATACCCCACCCCGAAAAAATGGCCCTAAAACCTATAACTAAATTAAAGCAGTTTTGCTTCAATTTGGCCTAGCTACAGGCACTTTTCTCCAAGGTACACAAGTCCTAATCTACCGTAAATACTGTAATATGCGCCCCTCTTCAGAGGATTGAAAATCAACCACCCCCAGATATGCACGAAAACGTTAAAAATGCACAACAAATCTAAAACTTAAGCGAATAGCGTTTTCTGATGTTGATTGATTAGAAAATTTTTGGATTTTTGGTGAAAATTTATTGATTTTTTTTAAATTAGGGGGTTAAAAATTAACGCCCGGGGCGTATATTACAGTATTTATGGTATTACTAGTTTGGCAAGAATTGTGTCCCTTGGAGAAAACGTGTCCGTAACTCGGCCAAATTAAAGCAAAACTGCCTGATTTGTTATAATACACGTTTTTCAACATGAAGAATCAACTCCCGGAGGAATTGAGCGATTTTTAAATTTCTCTGGCTCCCTGCCAGGGGCCGGGTCTAATAAATAGTACTATATAAAATGCTGTGTACAAGGCATAACATTGAGTTTCAGGACCTATTTGCAGAATTTCAGTTAATCATGAGCATAGACTAAAAATTTGCGATAGGTAACTTTTTCGCGAAGCAATTCTATTTCAACATGTCTGGAAGTTCCCTTGTTAGGCTTAAGCTTAGGCTAGGCTTTGGGGTTGGCTTAGGATAGGCTTAGTCTTAGGCAGTGATTGCCAAAACTGACAATGCGATTTCGACGCATCACTACTATTAATCAATAGTAAAACGAATATACTTTATTTAAAAAAATTAATTTAAAAAAAACCTTTATGTCTGATTATGGACCTGACTATGAGCTTGAATATTCACACTAAAAATGGCAGAAATTCTAGCATTGCATAGCAAACGCCGTTTTACTTCCAAAAACTTCTTAGCAATAAACAGTCTAAAAGGATTAATAAAATACATTAGGCATAAAAAATCCATTGTGTGATGAAACGAAGATAACACCAAAATAATTGTAATTATATTACTACTATATTTCAATTGAAGTAGTTGGACTGAAAAGACAGAAATACAAGGTATAACAATTGTTATGCCACCCACGAGCAGTTGCATATTCAAGACACGAAATAACATGTTAAAGGTTTTTCTGGTTGTTACGGAAAGTGTCTTCTTAATCTTGTAATAGCGGAAAACATATAGAATATAAACGAATATGAGAAATGTTACGACTACCGTAAGATATATGCCTAGGTATACAGTAAGCATTAAAGTAAAGGGAGTAAAATACTCAGCATCTATGCCCATTAGACTAGGTTCTTGTTGCATAAGGACGGCGATGGCTGGGTTTTCTATTGATAGGTTGTAAAGAGCTTTGTGTATATCCATTTTACATAAGAGGATGTAAAGTGTATATAAAAGCACTGAAAATAGGAGAATTTAGTTTGTTTGGAATAAAAAGTCGGTTTCTACTCATGTACGGGATGGAGTAATCGGTGGAGTAGCCAAGAGTACGGGGGGGGGGACAACCTCACCAGGAGGCTGCCCCCTGTTGAGACGAAGCAGCGGAAAAACGTAAGAGTCCCCCTTTGTTGTTTGCAGTTTTCCGACAGCAATGCGATTTTTTGCTAAAATTGGAGGAAGTTCGAAAAAAAATCTACTTTTTCGGTTTTTAATTTTGGGAAAATAACCCAATTTTGACGAGTTTTTTTGTAAAATTTTTTATAATTTTAATCGACTTTTCAGTCATCGGTTTCGACTTTATCGACTTTCAAATTATTTGACTCGACTTGTGATTTAATGGTTTAAACTTAGAAATAACTTTGCTTTTAAAATAACACCAAAATCATATGTATAGATGTTCCTATCAAAAGTTATGACAAAAAGTATCTTGAATTGTGAGTGAGGGGTCGGATAATTTTCACACATCCTGTAGAACTGGAAGAAAGAACCTGAACCTAATCAAAGTCGAGAAGCAAACATATGTATTGGTTGCTGTGGGACTAGCAACGTCATTGTCGGTGTATATATGGTCAGTGATTTTGTGACAAATGTAATAACATATGTCGCATCTATTGGTACCTTTCGCAGATCTTTAACAAACGAACAAGCGTCATCAAAAACTCCTTTTGCTAACGCGTGGTTAGCTCTGGGAATCAGCTGTTCGGTTGCTAAGGACTCAAGTTGAGTCGACATAGATAGTGAATAAAATTATTTCGGAGTTCTTAAACAACACAAAATCACCGTTCACATTATTATTCAGAAAGTTCAAAAAAATGGAGCATTTTTTGTTTCCACAGTAAATTCTGAATTTGTGTCGTTTCGAGATAATCACGTATGAAGTAGGCGATTTGAAATTTTATGTATTACAACGAAAAAAAGTACCTGAATGTTTACGTAATATGTAGATGACCCCTAAGTAAAAACGGCCTACCTGCTAATGGTGTTATAAAAAAAATATAAGATCCAACATAAATAATCCAAAACTTCCTTCCCGTAAACCATTTTTCAATATTCGAATTAACAAATAGTGGAGCTACTCTAAAACTAAATGCGAAAAGAAATGAATGAGTAGCACCGCCTAATATCAATATAATTGTTGCACCACTAAAAAGGAACACTTCTAGAGGTGCACTTTTTAATAACCCTCCTGAATAGATTAACAAATGAGGAAATAAAAATATAGGCTGTGATATAACAATGACTATATCAAATGCATAGCACCAAAAAGTTTGTACTAGTATAACATATTTGTACTGCCCCATTTGAGCTGTGGATTGGGTGATGATAATATAGGAGCCAATAAACGTGACTATGGTAGCTAGACTAAAGGCAAAATATTGAATATAACTGCAAATTTGGACAAGGGTGGGGTGATAGAATTCTGTTAGAGATAGGGTGTTGTTAGAGGGAAATTGTATGCTCATTTGTGAGCACCTAAAAATTTTAAAAAATTACAAAAGCGCGTAGTGTAAAAGATTTGATATTTTTATCAATAGTTATTACTATTCTTATTCCAACATCTATCAAGGGTGTAGACAGTGATCTAGAGGGCCTCAGTCCAAGGGCGTAGCTATAGGGGAAGGGGGGGGGGCACTGAGACCAGTGTCTCTCCATTCCGTCCATAGGCCGGAAAAACCTAAGGGTCCCCTTTATGTTTAGAAAGTTTGGAAAGACTTTTGAAAAAATATCATTTTTTATCAAAAATTTCACTATTATTTAAGTGATATTTTCTTGAACATTCGAATTTAGTGTTAAACGGTTCGAGCGCCATCCAAGTTGAATTTATTTTTTGTGCTCCAGGCCTCTAAATCTATAAAAAAAATCAGTAGAGTACTGGCTCAGTAAGAACGAGTTCGATGGTTCGAAAAAATTTGTCATACAGATTGTGTGGGCTCTTTCACTCAGCGTAAGCATTCGCCGCAAGTTCACGGAAACAGTGACTTTGACTATTATTTCTCAAAACTATATCAAAAAATCGATAAACCAGGTGTAAATCAACATTATTTATTTATACATTACGTCAATCAAAATTTGTGTTAAAAATTTTTTATAATTGATTTTCCAGATTCACTACTTTTATGTACAAAAAAACAAAAAAATCGATATTACAAGCATTAGCTGCCGCAAATGGCAGAGCTATTTTTCGGAAAATTTTTTTCAAAATTTTCTAAAAAAAGTCCCTTTTTGAGCCATCATTTTTAGAAAGAAAAATCGTACTTTTGGGGGTCTAAATTCAACATATAAAGGGTCAAGAAAAAATTTGCAGACATCGAGAATGCGTTTTTTTTGGATTTCCCGCATCGAAAAACCCATATAGAGTTTTTAAAGAAAATTTTATGAAAAAAATGGTTGTCGGACAAATAGCCCTGTCATTTGCGGCAGCTAATACTTAGTAGTACAAAAAAATCAATAATTAATGACCATAGGTCGGCAAGGTGGGGGGGGGAGGGGACCTCCGATGCGGTGGTCCCCCTCCCCCAACTCCTCATTAAATTCGTCTAAGATTTAAAAAAACAACTTTTTTTTTTAGCCGACGCCCAATTTTTATGGACCACTTCATGTTCAGCGGGATCCATGCGGTGGTCCCCCTTAATTTTGGGTCCATGCGGCGGTCCTCCCCTCCATTTTGGATCTATGCGTGCGTCGGTCAGGGGGGAGACTCCCCCCCCCCTTGCCGACCTATGTTAATGACAGTCGCTCACCATTCAAAACAAAAGAAAAATGTCTACAGGGTGTCCCAGTGAAACGTTCCGATTTAAAACTGCGATATCTTTTGATAGAAAAAATATTTTCTCATGCAGTTTTTTGAAAAGTAACCCTACACCTTTTCGGCATTTTACCGCGCTCTGATCTAGCTAGCTCACCGAAATCGAAATTTGGCACCAAATTTCAAAATCGAAATCTGGATTTCGATATATCACTACTAGTGATGCGTGGAAATTGGAAAGGTCGAAATCGAAATTGGGGTCGAAATTTCATAGAAAATTGCCAATTTTAAGCTGAAAATGACGATTTTTGGTGTAATGCCGAGCATTTTAGAGAGCCATCTGAGACGTTACTACTAAGCAAAATCTTTTGGCCTCAAGCGGAGTTTGAACCAGCCTTGAGGGGCGCCTGAGACAAGCCCAGTACCACGAACCATGGAACCCTAGGAGTAACCTCTCCTAATTCTGACCTCGTAGTAATGCACAACTTTGGCAAAAAATGATGAATTTTGATGAAAACATTTACAATTTTGATCATATTTATTGAGAATTATGAAAAAATTTTTGATAATTTTTTGTGAAAAATCATAATGGGGATCCTTATAATTTTCAAAAAGAATTTTCAAAAATTTTGGGCAAAAACATAAGGGGGATCCTTAAGTTTTTTCTCTACAATCTAAATACTTTTTATTAATAATTTCGAATTTGTCGAAATAAAAAATTCGAAATCGAAATTTTGGGGTCGAAATTCGAAATTGAAGTTGCGATTTCGATACACCACTACCATAGATGGACAAACAGGGGAGAAGGGAGTCTGGTGCTGGGTTGGGTCCCTAAAATTTTCAAAAATTTGCTTTATGTTTTTTTCGAAAATTTTGGTCAAAAGTGGACCAAAAAAGAACCAACTCGGTCGCTCCGATGCCGGGTTGGTCCTATTTTTGGCCTTTTTTTATTTGGTCCTTTTTTAGGGGGAGACTCCCTCTCCCTTTGACCATGTATGATCACTACTATTAATCAATAATAAAACAAATATACTTTATTTAAAAAATTAATTACAAATTCTATTACCGACATATACAGTGGCGTAGCCAGAAATTTTTTAAGGGGGGGAGGTACCAAGCCTTTTTTTCTAAAAAATCATAAGGGGGACCCATATGTTTTTTCTGGCCTTCGGCTCGTAAAGGGGGAGGGGTACCGGTACCCTTGGTACCTCCCCCCCTCCATGTGGCTACGCCACTGATCATATATGATTATGACTCTGACTATGAACATGAATATTCACAGTAGAAACTAACGTAATACTATTCTGATGAGTCTTGCATAACAAACGCTGTTTCACTTTCAAAAACTTCTTAGCAATAAACAGTCTAAAAGGAGTAACAAAATACATTAGGCATAAAAAATCCATTGTGTGATGAAACGAAGATAGCAACAAAATAATTGTAATTATATTACTACTATATTGCAATTGAAGTAGTTGGACCGAAAAGACAGAAACGCAAGGTATAACAATCATTATGCCACCCACGAGTAGTTGGATATTCAAGACACGAAATAACATGTTAAAGGTTTTTCTGGTTGTCACGGAAAGTGTCTTCTTAATTTTGTAATAGTTAAGAACATATAGAATGTAAACGGATATGAGAAATGTTACAACTATCGTAAGATATATGCCTAGGTATACAGTAAGCATTAAACTAAAGGGAGTAAAATATTCAGCATCTACGCCAATTAGGCTAGGTTCTTGTTGCATAAGGACAGCGATAGCTGGGTTTTCTATTGATAGGTTGTAAAGAGCTTTGTGTATATCCATTTTACATAAGATGATGTAAAGTGTATATAAAAGCACTGAAAATAGAAAAACTTAGTTTGCTTGGAATAAAAAGTCGGTTTCTACTCATATACGGGATGGAGTAGTCGGTGGAGTAGCCAAGAGTGCGGGGGGGGGGGACAACTAGAGTCCAAAAACTAAAACCATAACTGGAACCGTAATCGTATAACCGAAACCGATACATTCAAGAACCGATCGGAACTGAAACCGATGAGAACCGAACAGAACTGGAACCGATTGTAATCGAATAGAACCGAAACCGATTATTTTTTCGCAAAAATTTTCAATTTTTTAAGTAAAAATCGTCATTTTCAGCTTAAATACAACCTTTTTTTTAAATTTTGCTTGCGGCTCTGGTTTTTTACTTTAAAGAGGGGGTGCATTTTGCGACCATTTGGGAGAAAAAATTTTTTTTCGTAAAAATGACCCTATTACCCCCTAATTTTATGCGGGGAATCGATTGCGCGCATTCCCGAATTGTGAAAACGCTTCCTTGACCCTGATTCAGGGAAAAAACCAGATTTTCGCGAAAATTGATGTTTTTAAAGTAAAAAATTAATTTTCGCTTTAAAACATCGATCCCTTCCATGAATCAGGATCAAGGAAGCGTTTTCACAGTTCGGGAGTGCGCGTAATCGATTCCCCGCCTAGAAAAACCTAAGAATCGACGGTTTTCTCATAAAAATCCGAAAATGATTGATTTTCGCTTCAATACACACATCACCTTCCCTGAATCGGGGTCAAGGAAGCGTTTTCACGCTTCGGGAACCCGTCCAAGAGCACTACCATTGTGCTACCGAGACCTATAACTTATTCCTGCTAATTGGTAAATACTTGGGTTCGAATTCCGGTCGGGTCCGAAAACTTTTGCCTAATTTCAAAAATTTCCTAAATTTCCACGTTCTCGGCGTGGTTAATCCGAGCTCCACCATTTCTAAATATGAGCTTACAAAATCTCTTATTAACTTTAAAGGACCAGCCCGAACGAAAAAAAGTTTTTTGTTATTATTCGGAAAGTTCATAAAAATGGAGCATTTTTTGTTTTTACTGTAAATTCTGAATTGTTGTCGTTTTCGAGATAATCGCGTGTGAAGTTGGCGATTTGAAATTTTGTGTATTACAACGAAAACAAGTACCTGAATGTTTATGTAATATGTAGACGACCCCTAAGTAAAAACGACCTACCTGCTAATGGTGTTATAAAAAATATATAAGATCCAACATAAATAATCCAAAACTTCCTTCCCGTAAACCATTTTTCAATATTCGAATCAACAAATAGTAGAGCTACTCTAAAACTAAATGCGAAAAGAAATGAATGAGTAGCACCGCCTATTATCAACGTAATTGTTGCGTCACTAAAAAAGAACACTTCTGGAGGCGCTCTTTTTAACAATCCTCCTGAATAGATTAACAACTGAGGAAATAAAAATATAGGCTGTGATATAACAATGACTATATTAAATGCATAAAACCAAAAAGTTTGTATTAGTATAATATATTTGTACTGCCCCATTAGAGTTGTGGATTGGGTGATGATAATATAGCAGCCAATAAAAGTGACTATCGTGGTTAGACTAAAGGCAAAATATTGAATATAACTGCAAATTTGGACAAGGGTGGGGTGATAGAATTCTGTTAGAGATAGGGTGTTGTTAGAGGGAAATTGTATGCTCATTTTTATGGCACCTAAAAATTTTTAAAAAATTACAAAATCTCGTAGTGGAAAAGACTTTTATATTTTTATCATTATTTATTACTATTCTTATACTAACGCCTATACTCAGGGGTGTAGACAGTGGAGCTAGGGGGCCTCAGCCCAAGGACTTACCTGTAGTGGGGGGAGGGGCACCGGAGACCGGTGTTCCCCGTGCAAATAATGGTTAAAGATGAGCAAACAAGTGGTTTAGCAAAATCATATTGATGTTTTGTGTTTGTCAACTTTTTTGACACTTTGTCAATATTTTTGACAAAAGTTGGCAACTTGTCAAAAAAGTTGACAAACTGTCAAATTTTTTGACAAGCTGTCAAAATAGCCAGGAAAAGGTTTTGGGATTTTAAAACCATCAGAATCGTGTTTTTCGACTAGGAAAACCCCCAGGAGATGATTTTTGCCGAAATTTGAAAAACTACAATTTTTCGATTTTTTCGCCTTGGGGGACCAAGGCGAAAAAATTCGTCTTGGGGGACCAAGGTGAAAAAATTCGTCTTGGGGGACCAAGGCGAAAAAATCGAAAAATTGTAGTTTTTCAAATTTCGGCAAAAATCATCTCCTGTGGGTTTTCCTAGTCGAAAAACACGATTCTGATGGTTTTAAAATCCCAAAACCTTTTCCTGGCTATTTTGACAGCTTGTCAAAAAATTTGACAGTTTGTCAACTTTTTTGACAAGTTGCCAACTTTTGTCAAAAATATTGACAAAGTGTCAAAAAAGTTGACAAACACAAAACATCAATAT
>OZJO01000541.1:16839-71888 GCA_900406225.1 Acrobeloides nanus | reverse complement strand
AGTGGCGCCAATGCACTCTTAAGGTCCGTGGTTCGATCCCCGGAGGTCGAAATTTCTATTTTAGCGATTCAAAAAAGGTTTCAAAACAAACCCCCATAAAATTAACAAAAAAATTTTTTTAAGATTTTAAAAAACGGGATTCATGTTTTTTCCGGATTTTCAACTTAGGGGTGGTGGGCAGGATTGCCGTATTCGAAATTCGCATAATTTGACTTTTAAGCTATTTTTGAAATTTTAAGGATTCATCAAACAATCGCTCGAGAAACCGAAAATTGCAAAAATTGAAAAATTCGATAAAATTTTAAAAATTCATCAAAAATCGAAAAATTCGAATTTCGAATATTGCCGTATTCGAAATTTTCGATTTTTGATGAATTTTTCAATTTTTATGAAGCCTAAGCCTGGGCTTAGGCTTAGACTTATTTTGCAATTTTTGAAGCCTGGGGGTCAAAAATATTGCACCAACGTTTTTGTTTAGTTTTTATGCGAAGCTATAGTGAAACATAAGAAAAAGTTGTAGCAAAAATTTTTTTCGTAAAAAATAGAATGTTTAGGCATAAAACTTTTTCTAGCTCTTTTTTCAAATTTTAAGAGATTTGAAAAATTTTCGAAAAAAATCCAAAAATTTTTTTTCATCCTGTATCCTCTTATCAGTACATACATACATGTCAATCAATAGCACCAATCAGCTGATGTCCACTAACACAAAAAAATTTCCTCAACATACTACTACATTAAACGTTTAATGTAAGTCTGTGTGTGTGTCGGACACAGGGCTCTCAGAGTTTGAAATTTGCATAAAAATCGAGTTCAAATTGAACCTATAAAATGTTGAATTTTCAAAAAGTTCCTTCAGGGGTCTGTGTTGGAACTTTTTGAAAATCCGACATTTTATAGCTTCAACTTCAACTCAACTTTTATGCGAATTTAAAAGCCCTGGTCCGACGATCTCGGTAACGCTTCATTTAAACCCTCGACGCTACAACAAAAGTTGTAGGGAACGATGAGAGAAGACGATTAACACCAAAATTAGACAAAAATTTTTTCACTTTTTTGTGTTATGTTAAATATTTTACCCCGTAAAATCTACTGCCGCTCGGGGTCACTCTCAAACCGCTCGACCCCCACTACTCAAATTCATCTTTCAAAAATTTCCAAACAACCCCCAAAACATCCACAAAATCCACCCCCCAAAAACAATAGAACAGATAGCCGATTCATTTAGCACAATAAAGAAATATTTAGCGGTGGCGGAGGACAGGCCGGTACAGGCGATATAGGAATTAGGAAATGGGGACGAACCACACAACAACCAACAGCAGCAGCAACACCAGCGAGGGGCTCGCTGGCGACTGTAAGGCCTGCTGTGGTAATGCGAGAGGGCGACAAGATAGAGGAGTGGTCGGGTTGTGTTGGGGAAGTGAGGGTTGGGCCGGGGGACAAAGGTCTTCTTCTCTTCTCGCGTGGATGTCTCTTCTCGCGTCTTCTTGTAGACAGAATAGCGAAATAGCCAACAAGTTCGAGCGACATGAACACGAACAGATGGTTAGACTCGCGAAAATAGCGCGGAGATTTCCGACAATCGATGTTTTCCAGTGGCGACCTTTATTACACGCGCTGCAGTTTGGCGGGAAAAATGTTCGGAAGAAGAGGAGGGACCAACCAACCAAACCAAGTCAAGCCAAACCAGGAAGCCTAGGCCAACCGAACGGCTTTCGCTTCCGAAACGAACGGCCGCTGAGCCGGTCGGTTGGCCGGCAGGAAGAAGATCATCATTAAATGCACACACCAAATTCATGTGGAGAGGAAAGTTTTTGTGGGACCCACCGAACGGCTTCGTCTCGCTGATGGCGCGCAGAGCTTTGGTGGCAAAGTTTGAATGACTTGATGGGTGTGCAGCTGTGTGCTTGTGTGTGTGTGATTGCAAAAGGTTAGATAGATACCAAAGAGAGCGAGAAGGGACTCTCGTTGCTGGCACTACCATCAAAATACCAGCGAAAGAAAACTATATCTTACCGCTCAATTAAGGTCGAGATTGGCGCTGTTGCTGCTACTTCCGATTTGGTGTCGTTGAAATTTCCCACATTTTCCTTTCCAAATAAGTGATTAGGAGAGGCGTCAAACTTTGGAAAAATAGTAGAAGAAATTAGACTATAAACATTTTCTAATTATAGAATTTTAGTCTGTTGGCTACTTTCCAGAAAAAGTCACGAGACGGCTCTCGTTTTAGGAGTGTAATAAAAGTTGTTGCTGACCAATGAAATTTTACACCTAAAATTAATTAATGCATTTATCAAAATTGCGAGAAAATTTAAAAATTGGGAAAAGCTAAAAATTCATACAAAAAATGTAAAAGATTAAAATTAAGATCCTAAAAAAGTGACCTCGGTGGTGTAGTGGTAATGTTCTGTTCTCAGAGACAGTAGGCCGAGGGTTCGACTCCAACTTGCGTTGAATTGTTTTTACTTGTAAAAGTTCATCATTTTGAAATGAATTTTCTCAGGAATGATAAAAGATTTTTTATTCGGCTTTTTACAATACATAGAATGGATCATGAACTATAAGAAAAAATTTCGGAGTTACTACACAATAGGAGGGAGGGCCACTCACGTGAAATTTTTTTTGAAAATTTTTCTGGAAATGAAAAAAAAGCTTCAGTATTAGGCAGATAGATCTGTTGAATACGATTCAATCAATCTTTTTGAGAATAATTCATGTTTTCGTGTCAATATCTAGACTTTTCTACAAAAAAGTTTGGATTTACTACACAACAGGGAGAGGGCCACCCACGTGAAAATTTGTTTGAAATTTTTTCTGGAAATAATCCCTCTAGGGGTAAAAACATGCTAGGAATCCGAATTTGACATTTTCGAAGCGAAAAAAAAATCCCTGATTCAGGGAAGGCCTGTATATTGAAGCGAAAAGTCACAGAAATGCGATTTTTGCCTAAAAACGACCCCTCTAGGGGTAAAAATATACAGGGAGTCCGAATTTGACATTTATAAAATTCCTCGGATTCAAGAAAAGCTGTATATCGACGCGAAAACTCGATTTTTAATAATACACCATCGTATAAAACACAAATATTAAAGCTTAAACTTTTTGCAATATTATAGTTAACCAATGATTTAATCCAATTAACAAATGGTTTCCTCGAATTTTCGCGTCAATATACAGCTTTTCTTGAATCTGAGGAATTTGGTAAATGTCAAATTCGGATTCCCCGCACATTTTTACCCCAAAAGGGGTCGTTTTTAAGACAAAAATCGCATTTTTGCGACTTTTCGCTTCAATATGCCTTCCCTGAATCAGGAAAGCGTTTTTCGTTTCAAAAATTCCAATTCGGATTCCCCACATGTTCATGAAAAATGGAGCATTTTTTGTTTTTACGTCATTTTCTGAATCATTGTAGTTTTTGAGATAATCGCGTTTGAAATTGTTCATGTTTTCGTTATAATACACAAACTTTTTAAATTTTTTGAAAAAATCAATTCTTTACTCAAAAATCAAATATAAGTTATATTTAATCGTCAACAATAAATAATTTACAATAGTAAAGTTATTTACACTGAAATTTGACGATTTTGGTGCAAAAATCCAAAAAAGTTTGTGTATTACAACGAAAACATGAACCCAAATTCAAATTTCAAACGCAATTATCTTGAAAACTACAACGATTTAGAACATGCCGTAAAAACAAAAAATACTCCATTTTTCATGCTCTTTCCGAATATATTATTTTTATATAGGGTTTTTCTCCGAGTGGAGTGGTCCTTTAAGGGGATTTGCTTTTACAACTTTTTATGATTCGCTAAAATACAAATTTTTATCATAGTGAGATCGAACCCACGCCATTATCAGGAATGACCAGCATCCTAGCCATTAGGCCATGTGCACCGAGCTTTTGGAAACTCGCTATGAAACAGAGTTGCAGAGTTTATATACAGAGTGAGTTTAAAAAGTGCATTTTGTGATTTTTGGGACCCGAAAAATTTTTTGGAATGAAAATTTTTAAACTAAAAATGACCCATACGGGGGTAATTTTATGCGAGGAATCGATTGCGCGCATTTCCGACCCATGAAAACGCTTCCTTGAACCTGATTCAGGGAATGATTCGGTGTATTGACGCGAAAATCGAAAAAATTTCTATTTCCGCCCTGAAAGCATCCATGTGGGGGTAATTTTATGCGAGGAATCGATTGCGCGCATTTTCTAAGCATGAAAAAATGTCTTGATCCCGATTCAGGACATGGTGTTGGTGTACGGACGAAAAAAGAAAAATTTTCGATTTTCGTCAATACACCAACTCCATTCTCTGAATCAGGGCAAAATAATTTTTTCATGTTTAGAAAGTGTGCGCAATCGATTCCCCATAAAATTACCCCCAATGGATGCTTTCTGGGCAAAAATAGAAATTTTTTCGATTTTCGTGTCAATACACTAACTCAATTCTCTGAATCAGGATCAAAAAAGCGTTTTCATGCTTCGGGGGTGCACGCTTTCGATTCCTCACATAAAATTACCTCATATGAGTCATTTAAAAAAAATTTCTGTCTCAAAAAAATTTTCCTGGTCCCTAAAAAATCACAAAAGTGCACTCTTTTTGACTCCCCTTTTATAATGCTAATAATCAAGAAAAATGGACAATGGACACAGACAACTTGAAAAAATTTCTCTCGAAAAAATAATCTGTATAAAAAAATTCTCTCTTCAATTAGAAAGCAATAAATCTTCCAGACAGCATCAATTTTTATTTTTAGATATTTATCCTTGAAAGAAAAAATGGGTGCCATTGGTCATTCAGTTTTCCTCGCCTCTTATGCTGAGAAGGGTCAAGCACAAAATGGCACGACAAAGTCAATTTTTAACCAAAATGCCGACAAAACAAAATTAGTCGCATTTAGAAAAAAAATTTATTGTTAGTCTAATGAGAGAGACCACCTTGGAGAGTGGAAGAAGAATAATTTGAAAATTCAAAGTTGTGGATCTACTTAGGCTCTTAGGCATAGACTCGAATGAAGCGAAACGAAATATTTGAAACGATACGAGCGAAACGATCGAATGAAACGATACGAATGATACAACATAGAGGAAAAAATCAATAAAAAATTTTTCCTATGGGAATATTTTTTCCCATGGGAAAAATTTATTTAAAAAATTTTAAAAAATAAAAATTTTCCCATAGAAAAAATTTTATTAGTTTTTTCCATTATGTCGTTTCATTCGTATCGTCTTTCATTCCTATAGTTTTATCCTCTTCGTTTCATTCGAGTCTATGCCGGCTCTTATACCCCCTGATTGAACGTTTTGTAAGAACCTTAAGGCTTCCACTAATTCGTCTCGACGTCGGGACGCGTCGAGACGGAATATCTTTTTATGATTGAGGAATTTTGACATGGTGTCGTTTGCAAAAATATCGAGCTAGATGAGAGCTACATTTTATGAAGTGACACCATGTCAAAATTCTTCAACCATAAAAAGATATTCCGTTTCGACGCATCCCGACGCGTCTCGACGTCGAGACGAATTACTGGAGGCCCTGACTGATTACTGCATTATAAAACTAATTGTTACAAAAATTTGTTATAGTCCGTTTTTTTCGTTTTTGGGAGTGGATAAAAGTTAGGGCACCATAGTGCGATTGAGAAGGACGCTGCTTGCCCGATCTGGCAAATTAAGCAACGTTGAGACCGCAGGCTCGGTCCCATAGGGTGAAATTTTTGATTTTCAAACAAATATTTTTTGCAGAAAACTGAGCAAAATTTTTTACTCCTTAAAAATAAAATTTTTTGAAAATCAAAAGTTTTACCCACCGGCGAACCTCGGAACAAAAATTCAATTTTTGAATTTAAAAAAATGAAAAATATAATTTTTTGCAAATATTGAATTTTTATGCAAAAATCAGAATTTTCAACAAAAATTCGATTTTCACTAAAAAATTCTAAATTTTTTTTAAATCAAAAGTTTTACCCACTGGAGATCGAATCTCGGGCCAAACGTTGCTTAACTTGCCAGATCGGACGGGCGGCTTCTTTATCCACTGCACTATGTTCCCCTCAACTTTTTTGCATTCCATCCGAAACGGACTATAGTCTCAAATTTACATCTCGTTAGACAAGAGACCGTCTCAAGCAAAACTATCCAATAAACTGAATTTTCAACCGACAAAAATTCCAATAATCGGAATGCGATGAAGAGAGAAAACGAATAAAAGTGCCGAATCCTATTCGAAAAAAATGGAACGGCTCAATAAAAATTCGGGGACATTTTTTTCGCGTCTGGTTCTTGCCGTGACGATTGTACGGATCGACACGAAAATCAAAAATCTTCGTCCGGCATCCGATCGGGAAAGGGATTCTTCAACGACAGTTTTTTGTGGCTCTTCGCGCCAAAAAAACTCCGCAAAAATCGGTTGAGAAAACAACAACACAGACACATTTTTCGAATTGAAAAATGGACAGCGGATGGCCGGTGCAGCCGGAGCGACCGAGTGTGGACGTTCTCTCGTACCAGCCGTTTTTTCCTTCCTTCGTCGGCCCCGTACCACTCCGAACCGAATGAGGCTACGAATGACCCTCGACTTCGAGATCCAAAACAAGGCCGTCGTAGACGAAAAAATGACGCATTTTCTCCACGTTGAAAAAAAGCACAGGACAAACAACCATTTCTCATATTTGTCTTTTGACTGGCCAGTCAGTCAAATTAGCATTCAGACAAATATTTTTTGCAATATGGACAACAAAATGTTTACCTTTTGAAAAAGGGAAAAAACTATGAGGAAGAAAATTTTTTAATAAACTTAAAGGGCTTTTTTCCCCAGTCCAGTGGGAAAAAAGTTGCCATTTTTGTTGATATTCAGAAAGTTGATGAAAAATGGAGCATTTTTTTGTTTTTACGGCATGTTCTGAATCGTTGTAGTTTTCGAGAAAATTGCGTTTGAAAATTTGAATTTGTGTGCAAGTTTTCGTTGTAATACACAAAAATTTTTAATTTTTTGGAAAAAAATCGAATTTTTGAAGAAAAATAGTATTTTTGGTGAAAAATTAATTTTTGGCGAAAATCGAATTTTTGGTGAAAAATCAATTTTTTGACGAAAATCGAATTTTTGATGGAAATAGAATTTTTTGCGAAAAATTGAATTTTTGGAGAAAAATAGATTTTTTGATGAAAATCGAAATTTTTTACGAAAAATTGAACTTTTTGCGAAAATCGAAATTTTTTGCAAAAATTTGAATTTTGGAGAAAAATCGATTTTTGCATCGATTTTTTAAATTTTCACAAAATGAACATTGTAGCAATTTTTTATAGCAAAATGAGACGAACAAAATGGCACCAAAATTATCCAATTTGAACATTGTTTTGGGCTATTGAAACGAAAATTCTGATTCAGTCTAATCGCTTCAATAACCCAGAACAATTTTCAAATTGGATAATTTTGGTGTCATTTTGTTCGTCTCATTTAGCTATAAAAAGTTTCTACAATGTTCATTTTATGAAAATCTAAAAATCTATGTAAAAATCGATTTTTTAGCAAAAATTTTAAAAAATTTGTGTATTACAACGAAGAGCTTATAACAAATTCAAAATTTCAAACGCAATTATCTCGAAAACTACAACAATTCAGAACATGCCGTAAAAACAAAAAATGCTCCATTTTTCATGAACTTTCCGAATATCAGCAAAAATTAGCAACTTTTTTCCCACTGAACTGGTCGGGAGGGCCGATTGAGGCAAGTTATCGCAAAAATTTTTGTTCAAAATTTTTTCGATAAACGTAAAAATGTTCGAAGCGATGAAAAAAAATACTATTTTAGAGAAAAAATCGAAAAAAATTTTTTGGGTGTTTTTTGGCCATTGTTAGGTGTTTTTTGCTGTAAAAAAGCCAAAAAAATGATTTTTCGATTTTTTCTCGAAAACAGTATTCGTTTTCATCGTTTCGAACATTTTATATTTTTGTCGAAAAAATTTTTCAGACAACCATTTATATTAACAGCAATTGAGCAGACACAGACGATTTTTTTCTATTACCACCTAAAGAAGACGTTCCCAGCACGAACGGTCACAATTGGAGGGAAACTGGTGCAGAAATGGATCTCCCACTAAAGGAATGTCCGAGAAGAAGAAAATAAGCCTAAACAGCAAAGGGAGTGAGCCTTCCGGAAAATGTCCGAAAGCGATGAATTTTCGATTATTTATATACATAAAAAGTTTTTGTATGAGCATTGATACAAGAATGTGAAACATTCTTCTATGATTCATGAGCTTGTTGTAATCAAGTTGAAACAATTTATTCACAGTTGTTTTTAAATTTTGAGAATAAAAAATACAGCTTGAAGAACTTTGTCGGAAGTTGAATCATCGGAGAATTTTCTTGCATAAATTTATGTTCGGAAGTTTTTAATAGAACAAAGTAGCCGTTACATTGAAAACACTTCATTGACCCTGATTCAGGGTGCGAAAAGGTAGTATCCACCCATCCATTGGGTGGTATCACCCATAACCCTGGGTGGTACTACCACTTCAATGAGACTACATATCAACTGGCAAAGAATTCATCTGGCAAAGGATTCAACTGGCAAAGATTTTGGCAAAGAATTCAAGTCCATAGCCTAGTGGTCTAAGGCGCTCGGCACCAGCTGAAGGCACCAACTGAAACCAAAAAATTTTTGCATATGGGTTTTTTCAGTTGATTCATCTGGCAAGGATTTCATTCTTGCCAGATGAAAATTTTGCCAGTTGATATTTTGCCCTTCAATGACCCTGATTCAGGGACGAAAAGATGGTACCAACCACCCACCGGGTGGTACCACCTACCAGCCAGGTGGTACCACCACTTCATTGACCCTGGTTCAGGGGGCGAAAAGGTGGTACCACCCACCCACCATTCAGAGTGTACCACCTAAAATCTGATTTTCGGATTTAAAATCTGATTCTTATCGTTTTTCTCTGATTTTTTTCGCTCGGAATACTGGAGTATTGGATAAATTTATATTCATTTCTCTGATTTTTGGGGTCCACGAACACTGAGGATCTTGTTCCCCGTCGCGCCGCTACTACCCTACGAGAGATTTACTCTTAAAGTGCTTAGAAACTCCTATTCTGAAAGTGCTCAGAAACCTGAATCAGGGTCAGGGAAGTGTTTTCAATGTTCGGTAATGCGCGCAATCGATTTCCTGCCTAGAACCTCCCCACCCATAGTTGTTATTTTGCAAAAATTCAATACAATTCGCAAAAGCCGGGGAGACTTATTGAACAACACGATATTGAAAAAGTGCAAAAAAATTTTCACCATTTTTAGTAATTGTAATTTATATGCAGCGTTAAATTGTATTTGTAAATTCTTCATACAAATTTTTTATTTATAAATTAAAAATTTACATAAAACTTTGGGAGCTAGTTTGGTTTAAATGCTGTGGTCGCAACTCGAAAATTTTTATTTCTCAAAATTTCCTCAAAAATGACAAATGTGTTTTTATGTGAGGGAATCGATTGCGAGCATTTCCGAAGCGTGAAAACGGTTCCCCGGCCCTGATTCAGGGAAGGGGTGGGTGTTTTGAAACTAAAAGGATTTGAAACTAAATTTTTATTCATTTTAGTTTCAAAACACACCACTTCTACCCTGAATCAGGGCCACAAACGATTCGGTTCCCTGGCCCTGATTCAGGAAAGGGATGGATGTACTGAAACTAAAATTAATTCCTTTTAGTTTCAAGACACACCACTTCTTTCTTGAATCAGGGCCAGGGAATCGTTTTCACGCTTCAGGAATGCTCGCAATAGATTCCCCCCACATAAAAATACCCCTATGGGGTCATTCTTAAGGAAATTTTGAGAAATAAAAATTTTTGAGTTGAGACCGCGGCACCTAAACCGAACTAGCTCCAAACTTTGTATAACCGTATTCTTTTTAAATCAAAATCTAGTTCCAACTGAAGAAGGGTGATGTTTAGGAAGAAACACACAAAATTGAAAGTCCACAGGGTATAAAAATGGAAAATTTAATTCTTCTTGAAAATATCCAAATCCGAATCTGAATCATCGAATAGGCCTTTGGTGGTTTTCTTGGCAGCAGGCGTTGTTGTTGTTGTCGTTGTCTTTTTTGAAGCATCTAAAAAGTACAAATAAATTTGGAAAAATTTAAATTGAATATAAAGATAAACAAGCTTTATTATCTAATTTTAAAAATTAAGTGAGATCAGTGGTCCCATAGTCTAGCGGTTAGGACTCCGGACTCTGAATCCGGCAGCGGGAGTTCGAATCTCCCTGGGACCTATTGTTTTTTGCATTTGAAAATCGAATTTTTGGAGCTACCACAGACAAAAATATGTTATCTTCGAATCGATATTCCCCGCATGTTTTTACCCTAGTAGGATCATTTCCAGAAAAAGTTTCACGTGGGTGGTCCCCCTATTGTGTAGTAGCTCCAAATTTTTAAGGAAAAAATTGTAAAATTGATATTTTGGAAGAAATTTTTTTCAATTTACAAAATTACCTGTGTCCTCTTTCGAAAGACTAGATGCCGGTGTCCCAGTTTTTGCTTTTGCCGATTCAGTTATACTTGCAGCCTTGGATCTTGGCCGAACAACTTCTTCATCACTACTCGATTCGAATATCGATTTTTTACTCTTTTCCAATGTTTCCGTCTTGGAAGTGCCTGTACTCGATATACTAGCACTTGCTCTGACCAAAATTGGTGAGGCTTTTGGAGAACTTTTTGGAGAAAGTGATGTTTTTGGAGAAACTTTAGCCTTCTCTATCGCTGGCTCTAAGGAAGTTTTTGGTGAAACTTTTCTTTTTTCAAGCGCTTCTTGAGCTAATTTGGCTGCATTATCTGCCGCTGAAGGTGGCCTTGGTGGGAGACTAGAGGCTGGCACATTAACAGCTGTTTTGGATGGAGTTTCTGGGGTGGTCGGAGATTTTTTTGGTGTAGAATCAGCTTCTTGTTGTTTGAGAGGAGTTAAATCAGGTACTTTTGTGATAGGTGAAAGTGTAGTGTCACTAGATTCTCCAGCAGAAGTTGATTCATTTGTTTCGGAAGATGGGGCCAAAGTATGTCTATGTGAAGTTGGAGCTCTTCTAGCTGGACCTTTGGGTCTGCTCTAAAAAAAATATGTTATCGTTTAATTTGAAAATTCAGTTTATCTGAAAAACGATATCTAAGCGCATGAAAAACGACACCTAAGCGCCGGACCCCAGACCATTGGCCTCATGGAATGAAGCATTTGCACTGAGCTATGCTCGCTTAAAACTTCTCCCTCACCATGGTGTACAATAAATCCGAATCTCGAGGTAAAGGCCGGGTCAAAATTTTTTTTAAATATCGCCAATAACCTCATCTCGCCGAGCGCTTCAAAACGAATATCATATCATGGGGTTTTGCCCATGGTCGAGTGGCTAAAACACTCTGCACTAACTCATAGGGCGTGGGTTCGACTCTGCGCCCAAAAGTCATGAAAAATTTCATGAAATTTAGAAAAAATATTTTTTTGAGATTTTTTAATTTTTCCAAAAGTCTTTACAGAAAAATAATAGCGCCATCGTGTTTCCCGCATAAAAATATGGATATGCAAAAATTTTTATGACTTTTATCAACAAAATAAAAAATGGCTTTTAGGCGCTGGTTCGAACCCATGCCCTATGAGTTAATACAGAGCGCTTTAGCCACTCGGCCATGGGCAAAACCCACAAAATCACATGATATGGTACTCGTTTTGAAGTGCTCGGCGAGCTGAGTCGATTGGCGACATTTTTTAAAATTTTGATCCTTGCTCGGATTTTTTTGTACGCCGTGTTACATATACATGTAGACTGTAAAGTGCTTCAATTACCCCTGCGCTAGCTAGATTTCAACTTTTTTTTATCCTCTCGCGTTCGAACGTAATATCATTATCTATGTATAAGGTTTTAGAGTCTAAGTAGAATTTGGGTCATATGCAAATTTTGTCGAATATAAGAGGATTTTCTCGAGAGGCATTAGAACAACTGACATAATCTTTTTTAAGTTCAAGAGTTGTTTAATGAAATCTGACTGGAATAGTTTTCTATCGATTTCGGATTGGGATTATGAGGGGGCATTCCTCTAGCACTAAAGTATCTTCTTTCCGGAGCTACTACACAATAAGGGGGTCACCCACGTGAAAAACTTCTCAAACTTTTTTTCTTGAAACTACTAGGGGTAAAAACATACGTGACATCTGAATTTGACATTTTCGAAGCGAAAAAACGCTTCCCTGATTCAGGGAAGGCCTGTGTATTGAAGCGAAAAGTCGCACAAATCGCATTTTTTTTAGCTCTCTCAAGTCGGATCCGTCGGTTCGACTTCCAAACCTGCACGGGTAAAGAAAATTGCATATAAGTTATCCGGGAACAAAATGTCATGGCCAAATGGTTAGGACTCCAGGACTGCACTTTAAGGTCGCGAGTTCGAATCCCAGCAAAAATCGCATTTTTGCTATTTTTCGCTTCAATCATAGGCCTTCTCTGAATCAGGGAAGTGTTTTTTCGCTGAAAATGTCAAATTCCCCGCATGTTTTTACCCCTAGAGGGGTCATTTCAAGAAAAATGTTTAAAAATTTTTTCACGTGGGTGGCCCCCTATTATGTAGTAGCTCCTTCTTTTCTTCTCACCTTTACTATAGCAGGCAATTTCTGCGCTGGCTCTTCTTGTTTAGACTCGTTTTCTTGAGCTTTTTCATGATTTGATAAAATATCACCGACCATACTCATAGGTCTTCGACTCTAAAAATATTGTTATATTTGCATGAAAAATAAAAATCTTACCCCCGGTGGTCCAACAGGTATCTTCATACCAATCTGTGCTATTCTAGCAGCAACAGAAGATGGTCCACGTTCAAGGTTGTCTGAGACTTGAATTTTCGATTTCTTGGGCTCTTCATCGTTTTGTTGTGAGCTGATCGGTTCTAATGATGAAGTCGAAGCAATTGAAGCTGGTCTTTGGGACGGAGAAATTCGACCCTAAATTTTGAGATTAAAACGATTCCCAAGTTAGACAAACTTATGACAGCTTTTATGCTCTATCCTTTCATATAAACGACCCAGAAATGTGGGTATGGTTCCAAAAAAACGGAACAATTTTTTTACTGGGGTCCTCAGTTCAAGTTTTCGAGGTATCAGGACCGGTCTACTTGGCAAAAAAAAAAGTTGCCATAATTTATACATATTCGGAAAGTTCATGAAAAATGGAGCATTTTTTATTTTTACGGCATGTCCTGAATCGCTAACGGTTTCAAGATAATCGCGTGTGAAGTTGGCGAAGTTTGAAATCTGTGTATTACAACGAAAACATGAACGCAGTGAAAATTCGTCCTTGAACCAATAAAAGTTGTGTATTGACGTGAAAATTCAAAATTTATTGGCAGTTTTCGTAAGTCGATGAAAAACGAAAATTTTTTTTGAAATTTTCGCGTCAATACACAACCTTTATTGATTCAGGGACGAATTTTCACTGCATTCATGTTTTCGTTGTAATACACAAATTTCAAATTTTGCCAACTTCACATGCGATTCTCTTGAAACCGTTAGCGATTCAGGACATGCCGTAAAAACAAAAAATGCTTCATTTTTCATGCACTTTCCGAATTTATACAAATTTTGGCAACTTTTTTTCGGGTAGACTGGTCCTTTAGTTTAGAAAAATAGGTCTATAAAGGCCTATTTTTTTCTCTCCCCGTAACTGTCTACCTTCCTACTATTTACATATGAAATTTCAAAAATTTACAGGTGCTCTAAATTTGGGTCCAAGTTTTAAAGCAGAATCTAGATTTGAAGCGAAAGACGAATCAAAGGATTTGAGTACCGGTTTACTTGAGGCAGACATTTTTGAGCTGGAATATCGATTTTTGAATTGTTATAGCATTAAATTTCGCTAGGGTTTCTTAAAAATTATTTTAAAATTTGAAAAATGGCGAAAAAAATAAATCGCGTTAGAATCAAAAATACTTAAAGGGGGATATTTTAAGCTATTCTGAGCAACATTCAAAAAAATTTTTTGAAAAAAAGTTGTTATTTATACAAAAAAGAAAAAATTCATATTAAATTATAAGCAAAATTCAAAATCCGATTTTGATCTTGAACTTGGCTCAGTGGTAGTGCTCCAAAATTCGAGTCTAAGGGTCTTGGGTTCGAATCCCACCTAAGTCGATTTGATTTTGCTATGGTTAGACAACTTTTTTATAACAAAATTTTTTTGAATGTTGCTCAGAATATTTTTGAATGTTGCTCAGCTTAAAATAACAGAATGTACCGAAAATTTGAAGGAGTATTCCCGTGTTAAAATGAAAATTTTACTCGAAATCATTCTTAAAAATAGACAATCCTATCATGAAAAGTCATTAAAAAAATCGTTCCAAAAAGTCAAACAGTCATCAATGAATGAATAGAACCATTCTTGCTTAGCTGTAAACCTAATACAAACATGGCAAAGAGTGTATTTTTAAACGGGACTTCCGATTTTCCTTTTTGCCCAAAAGTGCTCCACGAGCAGCTCTCACACTTTCCTTCTCGGGTGGTTCATGCCCTGATACATCAAACAAGCACACACACATATGCATCATATGAACTGGCGGCCCAGTGAAAAACTACGTTTACAATCAAGAAGAAGAAAAAGAAGAATATTAAATAATAAACTAGCGGGAAACGGCAAGTGTGATGGATTTCATTTTTTCGATATTTGGAAAATGAGAAAGCAATTTACAGAGTGTATACAAAACCGGAATTTGGTTGATTTATTAATGTTTTTTCGAGCCGAAAATTTTTTTCAAAAATTCTAAAAATGACTCATATACAGGGTGTCGCCCAGTACAGTCAGAACGGACCAGTCCAGTAAGTTACAATCATATTAAAAAATGGAAAGTTGATGAAAAATGGGGGATTTGTTGTTTTTACGGCATGTTCTGAATCGTTGTAGTTTTCGAGATAATTGCGTTTGAAATTTGAATTTGTGTGCAAGCTCTTCGTTGTAATACACAAACTTTTTTGAATTTTTTGCGGAAAAATCGATTTTTTAAATTTTCATAAAATGAACATTGTANAGTTTTCGAGATAATTGCGTTTGAAATTTGAATTTGTGTACAAGCTCTTCGTTGTAATACACAAACTGTTTTGAATTTTTTGCGGAAAAGTCGATTTTTTAAATTTTCATAAAATGAACATTGTAACAATTTTTATAGCTAAATGAGACGAACAAAATGACACCAAAATGATCCAATTTGAACATTGTTTTGGGTTATTGAAATGAAAACATGAATTAGGGTTTTTGTTTCAATAACGCAATTATCTCGAAAACTACAACGATTCAGAACATGCCATAAAAACAAAAAATGCTTCATTTTTCATGAACTTTCCGAATATATCATTTTTTCATATGATTTTAACTGACTGGACTGGTCCTTATATTTAAACTGATTTTCGTATCAATAAACACGATTTTATTGAAAATCAGGCAAAGCTAGACATTTTAACAACTTGTTTGATATGCTTGAACACAGCCTAAAGGACTCGTTTTCACGCTTCGGCAATATGCGCAATCGATTTCTCGCATAAAATACCCCCAAGAGGCTAATTTTTAGGAAATTTTTTTCCCGGTCCCAGAATCCTGTCATTTTGACCCCTAATCCAGAGTAGTAACAAGAATAATCAGCTTTTTTCCCCCAGAGCTCGCCAAATCATAAATAGTCGAAAGTGTTGTATTACACGAAACAAGGTCAACAAGTGCCTCCAAAAGTACACACATAAACTAATGATAAGACGGGAAAACAGGAAATTTTTCGAATTTCTCCACTTTTTATGAGTCCAAAAAATATTCCCCAGTGTAGTGCCCCAAAGTTTATAAGCTCAACAAATATTCTCGAGAGTAGGCCAGAGTAGTACCAAGAATCTCTAATCAACTTTTCCCCCCAATGCTCGCCAAATCATAAATAGTTAAAATTGTTGTATTACACGAAACAAGGTCAACAAGACCCTCCAAAAAACACATAGACTAATGATAAGACAGGAAAACAGGAAATTTTTCGAATTTCTCTTTTTATGAGTCCAACAAATATTCCATTCATCTCTTAATCACAAGTGAATTTGAAATTAAAATTAGCACCCCATCAATTCCATCAACTTTTCATTAATGCGCGAAATTACGTGTGTGCAGGCCCTCTTCAACTCATCGGCCCTCATCTAATCGAATCTCATTATATAACAGGCATCGCATTTTCTTACACCAATTATGCGCTTTCCAATCTATATAGTGGACCTTTATTTTCCGGTTCTGGACACATCCAGGATATTGCTCTTCGAATATATCAAAATTTATGTGCTTGGCAAAATAAAACGAATAAATTACAACAGTTGAATTGATTCGGGAATTAGGGTTTTTGGAGTAGATACAGGGTGCTCCAACAATAAAAGTTATAAGACGATGATTCGAAGCACGAGTGGCGCATTCGGTAGCGCTTTCGCCTTTGACTCTGACGGTTTGGGTTTGAACCCCAGCCTCGTCCTTAACTTTTTGCATATAGTGACTAATTTATTTTAAGTACTTTTTATGTTCTGAAACCTGTTCACCGTATACAACAGGTACTATGGTGAACAATTTTAAAAATATCTCATCTTTCTGACAAGAAAAAATTTTTTTGAATAAAAAAAATTTTCAACAAATTCATGTTAAATTAAAAGTAAAATTAAAAATCCGATTTTTATCGTAAATTTGGCTCAGTGATAGTGCTCCAAGATTCGAGTCTAAGGGTCTCGGGTTCGAATCCCACCTGAGTCGATCTGATTTTGCTTGCGAAAAAAAGTTTGACAAAAAATTTTCAAAAAATTAAAAATAACAATTTTAACAACTCTGCTTGATAGAAAAGACCTGAGAGCTTTAAAAATCTCTCAAATCTCAAAGCCCATCTGCCGTCGGGCGTGAAAAACGTTTGTCTCGCGATGAAAACTCTCTATTTTTTGCCTTTTGATGACGAAAATCGAGAAACATAGCGCTTTTTGTTCGAGAATTTTTCTGTTCTCTTTATTGAAGAAGTGAGCCGGCACAGATGTGTGAAAACGACCACAGGAATTTTTTGCTACGCAAATGTTTGAAAGCGGATCTTTTAGCCTTGCTTTAAAAAGTTCAAAAATTATCGAATTTTTTTTAGTTTTTTAATATTTGTAATAATTTTTGTCAAAAATTTCAAGTGTAAATTTAGCGAGAAAAATTTGAGAACCATCAAATCAATTTTTTACAGTTTAAAGAGGGTATTTTTTACGGCTTAATCTCCGGGGAATCGATTGCACGTATTACCGAGCCCTGAAAATGCATGTCTCTAACCCTGATTCAGGGAAAGGGTTGGGGGTATTGAACCGAATTTTAAAAAACCGATTTTTATTATTATTTTCGCTTCAATACCCCCAACCCCTTCCCTGAATCAGGGTCAGGCATGCATTTTCAGGGTTCGGGAATACGCGCAATCGATTCCCCGCCTAAAATTACCCTAGAAACGACGTTTTCTCGATAAAAAATCGAATGTTTTTTATTTTCGCTTCAATACCCCAACCCCTTCCCTGAATCAGGATCTGGCATGCATTTTCACGACTCGGGAATGCGCACAATCGATTCCCCGCATCGAACTACCGGGTCGTTTTTAGGAAAATAATTTTTGGGTCCAAAATTCATGAAAAAAATGGTAAAGTGGAACTTTTTTTGCGCCACCCTGTATAAAAAGAGTTTAAAAATCTTCAACAATTGACGATTAGCTAAAACATAGCCAGAAAAAATTCCTTAGAGAATACAAGAAATATACACACACAACTCGATGGCAGACAAAAAAAATTCAATAATGTAAACAGAGTACACACACGTGTGCATAAGAAAGAAAAAGTTTGAAAAAAAGAAGAATAGCGATTTTAATTGGAGTCGAAATACACACATGTCTTTATTCGATGATCTAATTATGAAAGGTAAAAATTTCAAGTTTTTGTTCACACTTGGACTTTCTGTGAGTGAGGGTGAACGCTAGCAGTCTCGAAACGCAATTTGAGGCGCTAATCTTCTCGAAATTTAACTATTTCGAGACGCTAGCTGTCTCGAAACGGGTTGAATGTGTCTGAACATTGACGCGAAAACCATGAATTTAACGATTTTAAAAGACACTTAAATATTGGGTGTATTTAAAAAAGAAAAATGGCATTCTTTATAGCTCGGCAAGACGAACAAAATGAGACCAAAATTATCCAATTTGATAATTGTTTTAGGTTATTGAAATGAAAACTCTGATTCAGGGTTTTCGTTTCAATAACCCAAAACAATTTTCAAATTGGATAATTTTGGTGTCGTTTTGTTCGTCTTGACGAGCTATAAAGAATGCCGTATTTGTTTTTTAAATACGCCCAATAATTAAGCGTATTTTAAAAAAATTTTAAATTCAAGGTTTTCGTGTCAATGTTCAGATACATTCAACCTGTTTCGAAACGGCATCTCGAAATGGCAATTTGTAAAAGTACGACTGCGCCGAACGGGGCTCCGAACACGCCAAACGGGTCCTAATTAGGCTTAGGCCTAAGCCTAGGCCTAAGTCTATGCCTAGGCCTAAGTCTAAGCCTAGGCCTAAGTCTAAGCCTAGGCCTAAGTCTAAGCCTAGGCCTTAGGCCTTAGGCTTAGACCTTAGGCTTAGACCTTAGGCTTAGGCCTTAGGCTTAGGCCTTAGGCTTAGGCCTTAGGCTTAGGCCTTAGGCTTAAGCCTAATTTGGACCCTTTGGCGTGTTCGACACTCCGTTTGGTGCCCCGTTCGGCGTATTCGGCACCGTTCGGCGCAGTCGTACTTTTACAAATTGCCATCTCGAAATGAGCCCTGGTTTCGGGACGATTTCGAGACGGATAGCGCCTCTGTTAGCCCTTGAAAAATCGAATTTTAGCTTAAAAATTGAATTTTTGTGCAAAAATTGAATTTTTTGCTCAAAAATCGACTTTTGCTCAAGGATCGAAATTTTACTCAAAAATCGAAATTTTTTGCTGAAAAATCGAATTTTTGTTCAAAAATTGAATTTTTTGCTCAAAATCGAATTCTTGCTCAAAAATCGAAATGTTTACCCTGAGTGAAATTTTGAATAAACCCTCAAAATTGGCTTTAATATAAAGTTTTTTACACACATGTAAAAAATTGTCTATATAAAATTTTTCGATAAAATAGGCTAATTTTGCACAAAAAATTTGAATCTCAATCATCCCAAAAAAACTTCTCTTTGCTCTTTAAAAATTAATGACCATTCCTCCTGATCGCCCTCATCGAAATTTTATAGACCTAAAGTAACAATTAGAAGTGGGCGAAGAGTGTTATGACAGAATGGAGAGCATCCTCTTTGACTTGCCTCCTCTTTAAGTTGGGTCTCTCCTCTCTTGTTCATTATTCACCAACTGTCTTTCACTCTCACTAACACAATCCCACTTGAACATTAATACCAGTTCTTTAGTTCTTCCCCAAATATCGGCCCGTAGGAAAAAATTATGTTGCAGACGAGCAACGCAAAAAAAACAGTGAATTAAAGTTGCGTGCTCTTCGGCTAAAGCTTTTCGTACAATAGGGAATCAAACACACACGCTCAACAACTCCTTTTTAAGGTGGTCTCGGAGGGGGTAGAAAACTGGTTGGTTTATGCAGATTTTGAATGGGTTGAATGGAGTCTAATCTTTTATTTTCACACTTTTTATATTTTTTTGAAAAACGATTGTTGAGGCTTTCTTGAGAAAAATGGTAAAAAATTTTTTGAAAAATTTGTTTAGTAAAATTAAAAATCACGATTTTTATCGTGAACTTGACTCAGTAGTAGTGCTCCAAGATTCGAGTCTAAGGGTCTCGGGTTCGAATCCTACTTGAGTCGATTTGATTTTGCAGTCTGGTCAGAAAGAAAGTTGCCTTTTTATAGAAATTCATGAAAAATTATTTGTTTTTATGGCATGCACTGAATCGCTAACGGTTTCGAGATAATCGTGTGTGAAGTTGGCGAGATTTGAAATCTGTATATTACAACGAAAAAATGTACCTGATAGCTTTCCCTGAATCAATAAAATCTGTATATTGAGAAGAAAATAATTCAAATTCCTTAAACATTAAAAAAAATACAGCATTTTTTATAACTCGTTGAAACGAATAAAATGACACCAAAATGATCAAATTTGAAAATAGTTTTGGATTGTTGAAACGAAAACATGAATCAGGTTTTCGTTTCAATAACCCAAAATAACTGTCAAATTGAATAATTTTGGTGTCATTTTATTCGCTTCAACGAGTTATAAAAAATGCTGTATTTTTTTAATGTTCAAGGAATTTGAATTATTTTCTTCTCAATATACACATTTTTTTGAGGAAAAAACTATCAGGTGCAAGTTTTCGTTGTAATACACAGATTTCAAATTTCGCCAACTTCACACACGATTATCTCGAAACCGTTAGCGATTCAGGACATGCCGTAAAAACAAAAAACGTTCTATTTTTCAAGAACTTTACGAATTTCTACAAAATAGCAACTTTTTTCCGACCGAACTGTCTCTTTAAGTTTACAAATTTGCATTTTTTTGAAAAATATAAGCAACAAGATAGACTGTGCTAGATCGTAAAAATTATATAACCTACTTCAATATTTGAAGATGTTTCGGATATGCTGATTTTTTCATCTGCAATTGGCGCTGCCACAAGTGGGTTAGCTTTGGTATCGATTTTAGAATTCACAACTTCTTTTTTATCCGTAGATTTTATTTCGGTTGGTGTTGGTCTCGAATTTTTTTGACTAGTTGATAGACTCTAAAAAAGTAAAAAAAATTAAAAAATGATTAATTTTTGAAATTTTTTTAAAGGATCAGTCGACTCGGAAAAAAGACTATGAAAAAATGATCTATTCGGAAAGTTCATGAAAAATGAAGCATTTTTTGTTTTTACGGCATATTCTGAATCGTTGTAGTTTTTGAGATAGTTGCGTTTAAAGTTGCGGTTTTTGAAATCTGTGTATTGCAACGAAAACATGAACGCAGTGAAAATTCGTCCCTGAATCAATAAAAGTTGTGTATTGACGCGAAAATTTTTTTAAAATTTCGTTCTCATCGACTTACTAAAACTGCCAAAAAAATTACTTCTTGAGGGGTCATTTAAAAAAGAAATTTTCGGGTCCCGAATCCTATAACATTAAACGCGCTATGTGTGTCTGTTTGTGCTATCTCCGTCACGTTAAGTCCAATTCCGTCAAGGGCTATACCAATCGATAGGGCTCGGTGAGAAAAGAAAAATGACACCAAAATCATGGGAGTACCCTTCATGAAAAATTGTTTAGCCTCATATCATGTTTTACGTAAGTCTTATAGTTGAAATTTATAATGTCGATTAAGAAGCCCACATGACCGAGTGGCGAAGACTATCGGCTCGTAGAAATTGCTCTAAAGTTCGATTCCCAGCAGGATCCAAAAGATTTTGCCCTTTTATCGACGTGTAAGAGGTTACGACTCATGGCCGAGTGTCTAAGACTCTCGGCTTATATAAATTGTTTACAGATTCGATTTCCAACAGAAACCGAATGTTTTTTCTACTAAAAAAATTAGAAACACATGGCAAATTTTACCGATTTGGTTAAAGAAACTGTTTTGAATAACTCATCTTCGGACGAATCGCTATCAAACAAACTTTTCTTCTTTATAGTAGGCGAAGATTTTGGCTGTATCTTGGGCTTTTCTATCGAAACCTAAAATTTCAAATGTATATTAGGTTATTCGAAAAGTATGAAAAGTATTCCCTGCTTTATTCTACTAAATCTCGATCTAGAAGTCCCGTTTTCGTCACAATTTTTTTCAGTAGTAGGCAAGAATTTATGCTAAATACGACTCAATCAGTCTTTTTGAGTGTAACTCATGTTTTCGTGTCAATATACAGACTTTTTCAAAAAATCTTGTTTTTTCAATGTTCAAATATCGATTTTTGGTTATAAAAGTCTATTTTTGACGAAATTGTTGACTAGGGTTTTTCTAGTCGGGGAATCGATTGCATGCATTGCCGAGGCATGAAAATGCTTGTCTGACCCTGTGTTTCTTATATATTTTTATGAAACATTTATGATTTTTAAAAATATATTTACCTGCTTAATAGACTGCTTGACTGGCGAATTTTCTTTCGTGCTTGAAACCGACTGCTTCTGACTAGAAATCTTTGAAGAAGTCGAAGATTTTTGTGATGACTTCGAAGATCCAAAAAGATCATTATCCGAATCGGAATCATCGAAAATAGACTTCTTTTTAGAAGACGACAAACCCATATTCGAAGAAATTTGCGCTGGTACTTGTGTTACTAATTTCGAAGGCTGTGGAGTAGAAGAAGAAGAAACAATTGGTACAACTTTAACAGGTTGTGGTTCAACTGGCTAAAAATTCAAGCAATTTCAACGCTCTTTGAATGAAATTTTAACAATTTTTTCGCATTTTTCTTTCCTTTATATGAGTCACAAATGATTCATAGCGTTTTGCTTTCGTAAATTTAATGGAAAAAACTTTAAACTCGATTTATGAGATGTCAAAGAAAATCTTTTATAGTCCGTCTCACCTAAGTGAACTAAAAAGTTTGGTCAAACAGTTTGTGTGTTGCAGTGTGCTAACCGTCCGATCTGACAAGTTAAGCAACGTCGGGTGCGCGGGTTCGATCCCACTTGGAGTCGAAATGTGAAAAAACGCGGATTTCAAATTTTTTGATACTAATATGGATATGCAAAATTTTTTATGACTGTTAGCAACAAAATGAAAAACTGACTTTTGGACGCGGGGTCAACCCACGCCTTTTGAGTGAAGATCGAGCGCTTTAGCTCGGCCATAGGCAAAACCCATAAAACATCCATGATATGGTACTTGTTTTGAAGCGCTCGGCTAGCTGAGAAAATAAGTTATAAAAAATTTTTGCCTATCATTATTTTCCTTGAAATGTATGTTGCCAAAATTGTGTGATTTTATGACAAATTTCAAAAAATCGCAAAATTTCGTGCTTAAATATGGTTTATTTTAGGGTGTAATGACAAAAAATTTAAACTCGCGTTTTTCAAATTTCGAAAGTGGGATCAAACCCGCACGCGCCCGACGTTGCTTAACTTGCCAGATCGGGTGGCTAGCACACGCAACACACACGAACTGTTTGACTAAACTTTTTAGTTTACTTGAATGAAACGGACTATACCTTTATTGTCTGTTTAGCTTCTATTCTGTTATTTGCTGCAGTTTTCGAAGGCTCTAAAGAAAAATTTTAAAAAAGGTGAAAAATTGTCGAAAAAATTATATACCTGTATTTGTTTTTGGAATGCTTGTTGGGATAGATTCTGCTATGGTTTTGACTGGTTCGGGGGTTTTAGCAACAATTTTCTAAAAATGGTTGTATTTTGGTTGTGTGAAAGAATGTTCAAATGACGATCTAGAATGAAAAAGGACGAGTTGGATTAAGTTTTACGATCGTTTTACAACTAGTATATCTTCTGGTACGTACCGCCTATGTTATGAATAACTTTTTACAAAACTTTAATCAGCAAAAGATAAACCGAAAAACGATTTTTTTGTCTATCCTAGCTTATGAAACAACACACAAAGATGTTCAGTCCCAGGCCTGCTTGAAATTTATTTTAAAAACATTTTGACTCTGATTATATTGGATTAATCCATAAATTCCCCGCTTTTCAGATTTACAGGATGTCGCATTTTCTGATATGCGAATTTTTCAGTGTGAAGTTTTTCAAGCAACTTTTCTCCGTCGTCCCAATAAGGTAGAGATTTAATTTGAACATAATCTGATAGCTTAATGATACCCCAACAACGTACAAAAATCCGTATCCAAAAATCTTTTAACAATGATGAGAAATAGAATTGTAAAAATTGAGAAAAAATGATAGCGGATTTAAGGTTGTGGGACGAGGTGGTCTCAGTGGCGCAGTAGGTTGCGTGCTTGGCTGTTGCCCGAAAGGTCTTGTTTTCGATACCCAGCTTCGTCACTTAGTTTTTGCCCAAAAAATTGGTCTCAATTTAGAAAATTCTATTTCTTATCACGATTTTTTGATACGATTCTTTTTGTGTGAAATCGTTTTTCATATAGAAAAACCCCAGCTCACTTCTGCTACCTTTTCATGGTCTTCTACAGGCTTTGGTTTATCCCAACCCTTTGGTGATGCAGTTGCAATTTTTTGACCATCTTGATCAACTTTTGCGACTACTTTTGGCACTTCAATCCTTGGTTTTGGCAATGGTTTTGAAGAGGCCTTAGGCGGCTCAACATTTATTGATTTAACAGGAGTTGGTGTTTTCTGAACAGGCTTTTCTTGCATCTTTTTAGCCACTTGTACAAACAGATCCTTTTCATCCTCATCATCAGATTCATCAAAAATTGAAGTTTTCGGCATAATTCCAGACTGCTATATCAAAAAGTTATTACGTAAAAAAATTTTGGAGCTAGTTCGCTTGTTAGGAGGCACTTATCATAGTCAAAAAGTCTTGTTCAGTGGAAAAAAGTTGCCAATTTTTGTTGATATTCGGAAAGTTCATAAAAAATGGAGCATTTTTTGTTTTTAAGGCATGTTCTGAATCGTTATAGTTTTCGAGATAATTGCGTTTGAATTTTGAATTTGTTACAAGCTCTTCGTTTTAATACACAAACTTTTTTGAATTTTTAAATCGATTTTTGAAATTTTCATAAAATGAATATTGTAGCAATTTTTTATAGCAAAATGAGACGAAAAAAATGACACCAAAATTATCCAATTTGAACATTGTTTTGGATTATTGAAACGAAAACATGAGTCAGGGTTTTCGTTTCAATAACCCAAAACAATGTTCAAATTGGATAATTTTGGTGTCATTTTGTTCGTCTCATTTAGCTATAAAAAATTGCTACAATGTTCATTTTATGAAAATTTAAAAAATTGATGCAAAACTCGATTTTTCCGCAAAAAATTCAAAAAAGTTTGTGTATTAAAACGAAGAGCTTGTAACAAATTCAAAATTCAAACGCAATTATCTCGAAAACTACAACGATTCAGAACATGCCGTAAAAATAAAAAATGCTCCATTTTTCATGATCTTTCCGAATATCAACAAAAATGGCAACTTTTTGACCATGATAAGTGCCTCCCAACAAGTGAACTAGCTCCAAATTTCCTTACTCTGCTCATTTTTGAAGACAAACTAGCTCGATCGAAATCTTTTTGTAGACTGGGGGTACCTAAAAATCATCATTATTTTTATCGTAATCCAAAAGGAAACCATCAGAAATCGTGTCTAGTGCCGATCTTTGAGATTTTGGAGAATGATTCGATGAAGTTGCTGCTGGAATTGGCCTAGTTTTCCGAAACAGCTCTTCGAATAATTGTTGTTGATGTCCACCCGGTAAAATTGGCGTCGTTTTTGAAGTCGAATCTTTGATCGTTGTAGGAATTTCTTCACGCTCCAATCTCGGAGAGCTTTCTCTTGAAGGCAGACTTGGTGTTATACTAAGCCTTTCTTCTTGACGAAAAGAAGCACTGGAACTAAAAAAATTTTCCGGTGAGTTCGTAAATTAACAAAAAAGTATGTGTCACCTGCTAGCGGTAACTTGAGGAGAAGTTCGTTTTGGTATCACAGGTTGAGGCAAGCCTATAACAACTTCTTCATCGGCGACTTTCTTTTCGGGCTGGTCGAATGATTCGTCCAAACCAGTTGAGATGCTTTGATAAAATTGTTCACTTCCAATTATATGAGGTAACGATCGACGAAGATATGGGTTCTACATTTTTTTAGCATGTTGAAAGTTTTGCATGAGCTCTTTTTTGCATGATTTATCTGTCCGAGGCTTATACGGGGAGGATTCGTAATNAGTTGAGATGCTTTGATAAAATTGTTCACTTCCAATTATATGAGGTAACGATCGACGAAGATATGGGTTCTACATTTTTTAGCATGTTGAAAGTTTTGCATGAGCTCTTTTTTGCATGATTTATCTGTCCGAGGCTTATACGGGGAGGATTCGTAATTACGACATGTGAGCCCTGAAAAGACGGGCCCTCTCGCCAGCATGCGGCAAAGTGGCTTTTTTGGTGATTCTTAGGATCGAACCCGCGCCCTTTGAGTGAAGATCGAGCGCTTTAGCCACTCGGCCATGGGAAACCCCCAAAACCCCATGATATGGTACTCGTTTTAAAGCACTCGGTGAGTTGAGTATGGATATGATCTTATGATCCTTACCAAAGGCTCAAAAATTGGATCGGGTATATACGAATTATCCAAATCATCATCAAAATCCGACGCTTTTATCTCAATCTTTTTAAAGTTATTATCCACCATAGAAAAACCTTTCGAAACAGCTTGACGAATACTGTCAATCATTTCATCTTGTCTTTCTTGTTTGCTTTTCTTTAAAAATTTATATAACTTTGGAGCTACTATCCAATAGGGAGCCACCCTCACATGAAAGTTTCTTTGCTGAAATTGACCCCTCTAGGGGTAAAAACATGCGGGGAATCCGAATTTGACATTTTTAAAGCGAAAAACGCTTCCCTGATTCAGGAAAAGCGTATTGTGTATTGAAGCGAAAAGTTGCACAAATGCGGTTTTTGCATAAAAACCTATTGCCTAAGACCCCTTTTGGGATAAAAATGTGCGGAGAATCTGAACTTGACATTTATAAAATTCCTCGGATTCAAGAAAAGCAGTATATCGGCACGAAAATTTCAGAAAATAACATATTTTGGTCTAAAAACAACGCTTTTTCTTATATTTCATTTAGCATTTTGCGACTTTCGCTTCAATATACAATAGGCCTTCTCTGAATCAGGGAAGCGTTTTTTCGCTTTGAAAATGTCAAATTCGGATTCTCCGTATGTTTTTACCCCTAAAGGGGTCATTTCCAAAAAAATTTTTCATGTGAGTGTCCCCCCTATTGTGTAGTAGCTTCATAACTTTTTTTCAAAAAATTACATACTTGTTTATATATTGGCTTATGAGTCGCTATAGGCTCATCATCTTCTTTTATCCTCTAAAAATGTGCAAATTTTTGGCAAAAAGATAAAAAAAATTTCTTACATGTTCAATAAATTTGAAATTTTTCAAATAAGAAATTTTGTTGTTAACGTTTTCGACTCTGATTTGTGCACGAGTATATTCATGGTAGGTTTCTTTGAGCAGTTTTTCTTGCTCTTCTAATTTTTGAGTTAGACCATTTGTGAATTTTTCAAGTGATGAACGGAGCTAAAAAAAGCAAGATGAGATTTGGTTATAAGGATTTTCGATATATAATGTAAACTAGTGATGCTCAAAGTTACAAAAAGTGACAAACTTGTCACCGGTCCTCAAATATGCGAATTTTGGTCAGGTATAATTTGTTCGTGCGATAAAGGTAACCCCATGGTGTCAAATTTTGTTTAAAAAAATTTGGCACCATGTTAGGGCTGGGCCTCAATGCGCGTACGGGCCTGATTATTCACTATCGAAAAATGGGTACCGGGCAAATTTTTTGACCTCAAGACTCCAAATTTGTTTTGAAATTATGTTTTTCAGCCATGATCTTTCTTAAAAAACATTTCCAAACACTCTTTTGTACTCTAGAGCCCGGAACTCCCAAAATATGCATGTGGCGCTATAATTATGTACCAGAGTGTATGAGCATCACTAATGGAAAAATTTTGATACTTACAGCGCTGTCATTTGCTAAAGTCCATGAGTTGATCCGCGGTTTTAGTGAATTCAATTCATCTTTGATCATGTTGTTGTCTACAAAAAATTTTCTTGATCACAAAAAATAATTCACTTATAGAAATTTGTGGCGCCACCACGCTTCCGGATCCACTATTGCGGGCTAAGGCTGCGCGCTAAAATTTTTGACTCAAACGAAATCGAGAAACCGTCTCGATTTGAACCACGAATTCGAGACGCAAATCGAGACGTTTATCGCGCAGTTTAACAATTGAGGACTATAGTCAAAAATTTTTTTTGGCTACCGCAAAACTTTTTATTGAATCAGGCAACGTGTACATTGAAAAGAAAAAACGTGGATCCTTATATAACTTTTTTGATGCATCCCTGCGTGGTCATATTGGCGGGAAATTTTCATTACCGATTTTCCCGCCAATATGACCACGCAGGGATGCATCAAAAAAGCTATATAAGGATCCATGTTTCTTTTCGTTTCAATGTACTCGTTGCCTGATTCAATAAAAAGTTTCGTGGTAGCCAAAAAAAATTTCGACTATAACACATGCGGATGATACATTTGTGGATACTACACTTGCGGACCAAATTTGAATTTTTTTAAACACTTTTTTAAGAAAATAGAGCTTTATGTCACAAAATTTTTTAAGGGTTATTACTTTTTCGTGCGATTTTCTCGTTTTTCTACCGATTTTGATCAAAAGTAATCTTTAAGAAAACTGTAGAAGAAATCAAGCTCTACAACTTTGTTAAAAGAGATTTAAAACGAATCGTACTAGAAAACGATAAAATTTCATTATAAATATTCTTACAAAATTTTTGTGACACCCAAAGCTCGGTTTTCTCGAAAAGTTTGTTTTGAAAATAATATTGAATGAACATTTTTGTTTACAAGTTTTTTTAAATTAACAAATTTAAACACTTGTGGGTCTTCATCTGTCTCTTCTCCAATTTCCTCAAAATTGGCATCATTATAATCGTCTGGTTGAGTCGAACCCGGCGAAGGACTAGAGACCGATGAGTCAACGAGTGGTTCCCATTAATAAAAATTTTTAAGGACCAAAACGTAAAAAATCCAAAATTGGTTCGCAAGTGTAGCATCCGCAATAGTCCGGAAGTGTGGTGATGCCAAATTTGTAACAATAAAAAGACAAATTTTTCATAAAGAAACCCCGATGCGACGACCTTGATTCATTTTTATCACTTTGACCGATTATGCGTTCGAAAAACACAGCGTATGAATTTTAGAATTGGCAATATTAAAAATTCTGAAAAAATTTACTTATTGAAAAGAATTTCTGATGTTTGTGTTATTATAAGAAAAGAGTTTGTTCAACATGGAATGACGGACGAATGCAAGCAAGTCCAGAGTTTGCTCAAAAAGGTTTCATTTGAATTTTGAGGTTTTCTAATTAAAATAATGTGTAGTAAAATCTTTTTGCTGTGATTTTTTAACTTCATTATATTTTTCATAATTTTTGAGCGATTTGTGCTTGTACTTTGAACTCTTATCTTCCGATTTTCGATATAAAATGTTTCGATTTTTCTCGTCCTCTCCAGATGCGAATATCTTTGCCTATACGTTTATTTTGCTCATCGACGATGGCTTCAAAAAATTTCGACGCTTCAATATCTAAAGCCAGAGATTATTTGAGCAAGTTTGATGGAGGTTCTGTAACTTTTGAATCTTGTGATAAGACAGGAATAGGAAGAATTTTTCTTCACAATGAAGGAAAAAAGAATTCTTTAACAGGTATAGCGTGTGGCAAAAAGGACCGGATTTTGAGATTTTTGAGCGAGTTTTTAATTTTTTTTAAGAGACACCCTGTAAAATTTTTTAATTCCTCAAAAATCCACAAATTCGTCAAAAATTAAAAAATTTCTCAAAAATCGAAAAGTTCGTCAAAAATTGAAAAATTCTGATTTTTGATTTTAAAAAATTTTAATTTTCTAGGCAAAATGATGGTCGACTTTTATGAGTGTGTAGAACAACTCGCTAAATGGAAGCATGGCAAACTCGTTATTATTTCTGGAAAAGGTGAAGATTTCTGCTCCGGTGGTGACCTAGGCTTTGTAAAACAAATCGCCAAACCCGAAGACGGCTACCTAATGTGCACTTTTATGGGAGAAGTTATGCGCAAACTTCGAAGTCTGCCTGTAATTTCGATAGCAAATGTAAAGGGATATGCATTGGGTGGAGGCACCGAGATTGTATGCAGTTGTGATATTCGAGTTTCCCATCAAGATGCAAAATTGGGATTGGTACAAGCAAGACTGGGAGTTACACCCGGATGGTCGGGTCTTTCTAGGTTGGTGGAGATTGTGGGAAGATCTAAAGCAATAGAATTGTTGACTACGTCGGCTATTTTAAGTGCAAAAGAAGCTAAAGAAGTAGGATCAGTGACGTAACCAAGTTGGGGGGCAGGTGCTAGTGATGCCACGAAATCACGATTTCGACACCAAATTTCGATTTCGCGAAATTTGATGACCGAAATTTCGATTTCGACATGACCGATTTCGTGGCATCACTAGCAGGTGCTCCTCTTACTGGAAAAAATGAAAAAATTTTTACTAATGGTCCTGGTCCCCCCCCCCCTATGTTTTGCCCAAAATTTTCAAAGATCTTAATGTCCCCCATTACAATTTTTCACAAAAATTGATCAAATTTTCCTATTTTTTCACCAAAAATTCTTAAATTTCTGAGCATTTTTTAAAAAAATTTTGGAAAAATTGCGAAAAAAATCACTTTGGGGACCAAGGTAATGTGCCCCTCCCTTACAAAATTTCTGGTTACGTCACTGAGTAGGATTGTGAAAAATTTAATTTTCTGACAAAATTTGCATATTTTTAGTTAGGTATAGTCAATTTTGTATACGAATCTGATGATGAGCTGAAAAAATATTTGGAAAAATTCCAAAAGAACGAGTAATTTTTTCTTTCATTTTGCGAGTTAGTTTTTATTTTTATTTTAGACCAGAAGTTATTCAAGCTTGTAAGAAAGCTATCTCTGCGCTCGATGATGAATCGTCATTCGAAGGAAAACATCGTGCTGAAAGAGAAGTGTTTGCGTCAGTTTGGGGTGGAACTCATCATTTGGAAGCTCTTGCCAAGAATACGAAACACAATAAATAGTCTTTTTTATGTATTTGATTGTGGTTTTAAATATTTTATATTCCATTTCAATCACGGCGGCCCAAAAACGTGCAAAAAGTGGGCACACACTGAGTAAAACGCTTTATTGCATTGCTAATAACATGTTTACAATAAAAAACGATATTTAAACTAGTGAACTTTTTTAATTTTATAAATTTGTTCACCTAGAAAAACTCCCCAGACAAGGTTTTCTGTCGTAAAAATCAAATTTTAGTTAATTTTCGCTCCAATATATCCTCTCCTTTCCTGAATCAGGGAAGATTTTTCAGGCTTCGAAAATTTAAAGCCTCCTAGAACAAGTTTCTGGCCGATTTTATAGCGTTTTTGGGGTGTTCCCACTTTTTGCACACGTTTTTAGCCGCCGTGCAATGGCCATAATTTTATCGGGTAGATTTGCTTATACCCTTGCTCAATTTTTTAATAAATTTTTTATTATATAAAAATCAATTCTTGCGTTAAAAATCGCATTTTTACTTCAATTTTTTAATCCACGGTTGTTTTTCATACATTGTTGCCAAATAAATTTAATGATTAAAAAAACAAATTTCAGTGGGATCAATCAGTTAAAGTTGGTGGGATCGGGATTTGAACAAATTCATTTAGGGTCACCACAAATGTATAAATAGTTTCGATAGCAGTGAAATTAACGTATAAATGCGTAATTTCCTCAGAAAAAACATAAAGGGGGACCAAGACAGTTTCTAAAAAATTTTCATTTCTCGATTTCCAGCCCATTATGATTCCCGTTCTCGGTGAGAATTTCCCATTCCCGCCAATCCTAGTGGCTGTAGGATGTTTCGACAGAAATGGCTGTGAAAAGTTATTTTCGACACGAACATTTCTACAAGTTACTTTAGAAACTGATTTCGATAAGTGGAAATGTACCTTTGACATTTTTAGAAATTTCTGTTTCGAAAAAATCCTTCGAAAGTTACCTTTCGAAAAAATCTTTCGAAATGTCCGTTTCCAAAATAACTTTTCGAAATATACAGGGGGCAAAAGTCCTCACCAAGGAGGCAAAAGTCTTGACATTTCAAAAACGTGTTTTCTCAACAATTCTGGATGAGAAAACACCTTTTCAGCGTTTTTGACAATGTCAGGACTTTTGCCCCTTAGCCGAGGACTTTTGCCTTCCCCTCTGTATCCTTCAAAACTTTAGGTGGGCTTAGTTAGGGATTTGACTGTAGTTGGAGGGTTCGAAAAAAATTTTTCGAACTCACGCTAGAAATGTTCTCTGTGTTGAAATACATCAGCCAGATTGAAATTTTGACCGAAAAATATCTAGGATGTTCTAGAAAGTTTAGAAAAATTCAACGTAAAACCGGGTTTTTGAGCTTCGAATAAGGTTTAAAATTGTTTAGAAACCGAATTTTGACTCGAAATTACTTTTAAAAATTTTCTCATGCGTTAATCTCACTGAATAAATTCAATCTGGAGCGCAGTCGAACCGTTTAACACTATACCCCTTTTCAAGTTCGAGTGTTCAAGAAAGTGTCTCTTAAAAACAACTTTCCATTTTTAGTCATAAACGATGGCAAAAGTGATCCGTCCTCAGTCTGTTTATAAGAAGAATAACCATTGGTATCGATATTTACCGAGACGTAATGATGGCCATAAAGAATTCGATTATGAAAAATTCAAAGCAACGCCGGAACATTTCCCAGATCCTATGCCAGAAAAACCGCCAAAATTATGGGTAGCATGGCTTTATCGAGGCTTGATAAACGAGCCAAAATGGATCAAGAATCGAGTGTATAAGCTTTTCGGGCCAGAAATCAAACCGGGAGAACTACAAGTTTTCAAGGTATGGTACTTTATGTCTTTCTTTGAGATTTGAGAATGGTTGAGATTTTTCAAAAATGGAAAAATTTTTGCCCTTATAGGGTGATCAAAAAACCGTACTTTTGCGTTTTTTGGCGAAAAATTTTCAAAAATTGCATGAAAATATCTATTATAAGTAATTTTTGAAAAAAATTTTTCACCAAAAAACGCAAAAGTACGTTTTTTTTTGCTCACTCTGTATATAGAAAATCCTGATTAAAAATTCCATTATTTTACTGAGGAGCAAACTTGCATTTTTGGCTGCTTACCAATTCCATCTTTTTAGAATACATCAGCATTCAACTACGAACTCTGGCACATAAAACACCTCATCGAACTCCGACCAATGACTTTCCCGAATGGTGAACCAACTATGGAAAGTGTGAATCGTATAGAAGTCACTCCAGAAGGGCAATGTATAGTCCACTCAAAAGAAAATGCTGTGGATCCCAAGGAGATCAAATATGTGGACAGAATGAAGCAGTTCACGCCTGGCTATCTACGATCGAGGCTGAATACAAGGGATCGGCAATGCAAAGATGTGTATGAAGATACAGTGTATAACCCAGCAAACATTAGCATTATTGATTAGACCTTATTGTTATTGTTGTGTGTATTTTATGAAAATTTTTATAAATAGAATGTATTGATTAGGCACAGGCCAATATTGAAAATTTCTTCAAAAATTGAAATTTTGTTGAAATCCTGGCAAAGAATGAAACCTTTGCCAGATGAATCAACTGGAAAAACCCATATGCAAAAATTTTCAGCTCATTCGGGGTGCATTTTTGAAAATCGACCTCGCGGATTCAAACCCGCGGCCTTCAGTTGGTGTCGAGCGCCTTAGACCACTAGGCTATGGATTTGAAATCTTTTCCAGTTGATATGTAGTCTCAGAAAATGACTAATTGTTGGTTTAAAAAAATGTCAAATTTAGGGATTTTTGTTGAAAAAATTGGACAATTTTGGTGAAAAACTTTAGTTAAAGAAAAAATCAACGCTGCAGGCGAAAATTTTTTGAGAAATACTTGTTTTTAGCTGAAAATGCTCAGAAAATTACAATTTTTGTAGAAAAAATGGAAAATTTTAGACCTTTTTGGTGAAAAAATTGGAAATTTTGGTCATTTTTGGTGAAAAATAATAGGGGACCATTATGATTTTTGAAAATTTTTTTCAAAAAATTGAAGCTACGCCACTGGTACAGGCATAGATTTTTCCAAATCGTAGAGCTTTTTTCCAATCGTACTTTACAAGTTCAGCAAAATACATAATCGCAATACATATGTATGGCTTACAATTGTATTTTCCTGAAAATCAGTGTCGATTGGAAAAAACTTCTTATACCACAATTTGCATACGTTCAGATAAGAAACAAATGAATTTGAAAATTTTATATAATCTCAAAAATTTATGGTAATACACAAAATGAAAAAAATATCATTTTAGATTCAATGTTTACAGGGTATTCCAAAAAACCACCATTTGGTCATTTTTTGGCGAAAATTTTTTTTCCAAAATGACTCAGGGGTATTTTTATGCGAGAAATCGATTTTGCGCATCGAAAACCCTTGAAAACGCCTCACAGGCCATGAAATATACGATTTTTGTATTTTTTTCAGTTAGAAATTCCTACTTGAAAATACGAAAATTGTATATTTCATGGTCTGAGAGAGACGTTTTCAAGGTTTTTCGATGCGCTCAATCGATTTCTCGCTTAAAAATACCTCTGAGTCATTTTGGAGAAAAAATTTTCGCCAAAAAATGACCAAATGGCGATTTTTTGAACACCCTGTACTATTAAAGCCAAAAATTCACTCAACAACCTTATCTTGGACCAGGAGAATACAAAGAATTAATACGTTGAGTGAGGCTATTGACATCTTGTTCGCGCTAAAAAAAAATTTGTAGTTGAAATTTTTACTTTTGGCTAATTTTTATCATATCCATCCCGATATGAGGAATACCAATTTTGGAAATTCATAATACCTGTTTAACTTCATCGTAGATCTTTTTATCCAACACATTTTTGACAGTAGTGATCGACTCGGCTAGCTTCTTTATAGCAACTTTACACTCATCAACATCACGTTTCAAATTCTAAAAAATTGCATAGAATGAAAATTCCGATTTTTTCCATTATACCTTGGCATCATCGTTGATTTGCGATGGTTTTCCATTTTTCGTTGTATAAGCATCCTGGAGCTCTTTGACTGCATTGAACCTTTAAAGAAAGCTTACACAACAAGAAGAAACAAAGTTTATACCTTTCCTCCTCTTCTTGATCAATTCGCTGCATCATTTGTTGCTTCAAATTGTCTACTTTTGCAGAAAGTTCGTTTAGCTACAATTTTTTAGTGGAGATGAACATAGGTGCTCAAGTAGGGTGGGGGAACAAGGGTCTCACGATACGATATGTTTTCGACCTTCTTTGGGATTTAGATCAAAAAATCTTACATCATTCGGAATTTGTCTTTCAACTTTGTCTCGAATTCGGTCTTGAGTCTGTTCAACTTCATTCATAACAGTATCCAACTTATTGACTTGAGCCTTCAGTTTACTGAATTGTGTCGATGTACTGTCACTTAGCTCTTCCAATTTTCGTTTGAGATCTTTAACATCGTGATTGAGAGCTAAAAATCGTGTGTTTTCTTGTTAATAAGCAGGTTGTTAAAGGATCAGTTCGGCTTCTTTTCCCCTCCTTTCACGTCAATCCCCTCCGGGCGCGAAGCGCTCCGACCCCAGTTTATTCCTTGAATACGCACTATTTTGAATCTTTGAAACTTTCTCTTCGAGCTTCAACAATCCTTCCATGCTCATCTTGTTTTTATCCGCAGAAATTGCTTCCATTTCTCGTCGAAGCTAAATTTTCGACCTTGTATGATTGAAATCAAAATCGCACTTTACCGCATCAACATCTAGAGAGGGAACTTTAACATTGTTGTGTCCAGCCCTTGCTTCGTCAATTGATTTGGTAAGCCCAGTGAGATAATTAGCAAGTTTGTCTTCAACTTCATTGACTTTTGATAAAAGTCCTTTTTCATGAAGTTTTCTAAATTTTTGTAGAAATTGAAATAAAGGAAACTAGTATCGGATTCAGTGTGGCACGGAACGTGAATTTTTTCGAAAAAATTTTTTTCGTTTTTTTATCTGGAAATGACTCCTTAAAAAATGGCGAATTTTGAAAAAAATGGCTTCTGGCCCAACGTTGTTTAACTTGCAAGATCGGATGGTCCGGAGGCGTACCGAGAGAACTATGCATTGGTACGATAAGTTCCGAAAGAACTGCAAGTGCAGAAAGTCGAATATTTGCAATTTTTCGTGTCGATACACAGCTTTTTCCTGATTCATGGAAGCGTTTTCATGCTTCGGGAATGTGGAATTCGAATTCCCCGCATAAAATTACCCCTAACGGAGTCATGTCCAGAGAAAAAAGCGGAAAAAAGTTTTTTGAAAAAAATCGTGCCACGCTTAATCGATACTAGTTCGAAATAAAGTTGAAATTTTCTCGGCGAAAACTTTTACCTAGCTTGAATTTCGGAACCCAAAATCTGATCCATCTTTTTATTCCCTTTCTCAAGATGAGTCTCCAACGAAGCCAATGCTTCATTAACTTTTTGAAACTTCTCTTTGTTTTTGTTTCTATCGGTGTGGAGCATAGCCTTGACATCTTCTGTTTGCTCCGCTTGATTTTTGAAGCGATCTTCCCATTTCTTTTTCATCTCGTCTTCATAGTCCAATCGGGCATCGAATTGAGATTTTATGGCCTGAAAATTTTTTTCCGGGTATAGGTCGAAAAACTTTTTTGCTTCACACGGCGTTCACATTGACGTGAATCAGGGAAATGTAAATTGAAACGATTGATCGGTGATTAGAAAATTCAAAATTTGTGTGCATTTTTAATGAAACGCTTGCGTATTTATTTTGATGAATTTTTTAATTTTTGTCGAATTTTTCAATTTTTGATGAAGTTTTCAATTTTTGACAAATTTTGCTTTTTTGAAACAATCACCGATCAATCGTTTCAATTTACATTTGCCTGATTCACGTCAAGGTGAACGTCGTATGAAGCAAAAAAGTTCTTCGATTATAGGCAAAAACCCATGCGTGAGAGAGACTTACAGCCTGAACAGAATTATATTTTTGTGTGAGATCATCTTTGAGACGCTGCTCTCGTTCGTTCATATTTTTGGACACTTCATTCGTTATGAGCTGAATCTTCTCATTGAGACGCCGAGCTTCGTCGTTTAGCCTGTCTTTGTCCAAATCATTTTTTCGGGATAGGCTAGCAAGAATGTCGTTTTTACTGGCTTCTTGTTGTTTGATGTAGTCTTGAAGGCGAGCGATACTAAATTGAAACAAATATTTTTTCTTGAATTTCAGGCAAAAAATTGTTATTGAAACGAAAAGTGTGGAAAATCACAACATCCTGTGCCAATGGAATGAAAAAAACTTCCAAAAATCCGTGTATAATTTTACCTATCAGCTTGAGTTTTATTAGCTCGGATCCTTTCCGTAATTTCATTATCCATTGTCCTTTTCATATCCATAAGCTGGCCATGTAAGTCTCGTAATCTGAGGTCCAGCTGCTGATTCGACGATGCTATTTTCTATAAAAACATTCATTTTAAAATTTGTCTTCGGGTATATACCGATGGATCGACAACCGGCCTACTTTTGACATCGTTGTTTAAAGCCATAAGATCTCCGGTATGTCTATCCACGGTTCCTTTGACAGATGAAACTTCTTGGTTCATTAACATCATCTAAAAATTTTTCAAAAATTACATGTCATCTCGCAAGGATTGAATCAATTATAGTCCATTTCCGCCCATAAGAAATAAAAAGCCATCTGTCGATTGCCAAGTGGTCCAAGGCGCGCGTAACATCTGGATAGACCCCGAGGTCTTAAGTTCGAGTCCACCTGGTGTCGATTTTCTTTTTGCAACATTCAAAATTGATGAAAATTTTTGCATATCGGTATTTTTATGCGAGGAAAACGATGATGATATTATTTTTTCATAAAAAAATTTAAGAAATATTATTTTTTAAATTTTATGCAAAACGTCAAAATTTGCATAAAGATTTTAAAAAAATTTCTCAATTTCAGGAAAAAAAGTTATGACGTTTTCAACTTTTGACGCTGCGTCATGACGCTGAGCATGTATGGACCTTTATGGGCGGGAACGGACTATATGGTGAAGTGGCATACGTCTCACTTTGCACTCAAATGGTCGAGGGTTCGATTCCGCAAGGAGATGCAAATCAGTCACTTTACCCACTGGGCTATGGGGAAACTCCCAAATCTCCACGATATGGTACTTGTTTTGAAGCTCTTGGCGAGTTAAGTCGATTTGTGACATTTATTTTTAATTTTGGCCCATGCCTTGCCCTTTTCTGTTTTTCGCGCGCCGTGTTTGACAACTTTTTTCGAATCGCCAAATAAAATTTACACCCTGGCGGGTCCGACCCCTCGACCTTTTGAGTGCAAAATGAAACACTTGCCACTTCACCAGTTTGATCAATTTTTTACTCGTGCAGGAAATGTCCTTTACTTTATTTTCCGTATTAGCCAGTTGTCTTCGAAGATCATCAATTTCACGTTGGCTATAAAAAAATTTTTATGCAAATTTTGTACTCTATGCAACCTTGGGCCACTTGCAGAATTTGCAATTTTTCTATTCAAAGCTTCTTGGTTGGCTTCGAGGCGTTTTCGGGCTTGCTAAAAAAATTTGCATATTTTTATTCTGGCAACATTTTCAATTTTTGTCGAATTTTTCAATTTTTGAAGAAATTTTCAATTTTTAACAAATTTTTAAATTTTTGATGAATGGTTCATACTTGTTCATTCGAAAGCAAAGCGGCATTTTGACTTTGAAGTTGTCGGATTTGATTCCTCAAGTCATTTATGGCTGAATTGTCCGGCTTTTGGACAATGACAGTTTGAGGTGGAGGGCTCTAAATTCAACGATATTATTAACTAAATTGACATGTCACCAAGAATACTGGGCACGGCAATCATCCACCAGACTTACTTTTCTGTATAAAGGTTAAAATTTAGCTATCCAAAAAAGAAAATATAGAAATGAAATAAATGGATTCCCGGAGCCTGATTCAAATCGAAATTTGTTTATTGAAAACGCTTCCCTGATTCAGGGAAATTAATGTGTATATTGAAGCGAAAATCGAAAAATTTTATAATTTCTCTCTCAAGATCATATTTTTGGGGTAATTTCTTGCGTGGAATCGATTGCGAGCATTCCCGAATCTTGGAAATGCTTCCTTGACCTTGACTCAGGGAAAGAAGAGTGTATATTGAAGCGAAAATCAAACATGTACTAATTTTCCTGAATCAGGGAAGCATTTTCAAGCTTCGGGAATGCGCGCAATCGATTCATCGCATAAAATTAGCCCCAGGAAAATGATTTTGAGGCAAGAAACACAAAACATTTTATTTTCGCTTCAATACAAAACACTCATTTCCCTGAATCAGGGTCCGGGAAGCATTTTCAGGCTTCGGGAATACGCGCAATCGATTCCTCGCATAAAATTAGCCCCATTAGGGTCATTTGGAAAAAAAATTTTCGGGTCGAAAAAACATGAAAAAATCGCCCAAATTCCGGTTTTTTATACATCCTGTAAATTTTTGATTAAAAAAACCCTATTTTTTCAAAAAATTTTCAAAACTTAAAAAGGATACTTACGTTTTTTCCGGCTTTCATCCTCTCCCCTCCATTTTTTGGGGCCTCGCGGGGATCGTAATTACGACTCCCTCTCCATGTATGGTGCGAATTATGAGGCGGGGCTTAAAAACAAACAATATATAAGAGTAGTGTTAACAGCACACAAAATTTTAAAAAAAGGTGTCACTGCATTCTTATCATACATTTACAATTCGGGGGAATGACGCACGAATTTTCGAAAATCATGATGCATTATTATAATTTTCACTTAAAGGACCAGTCGACTCGGAAAAAAGTAGCCATAATTTTTTATTTATTCGTAAAATTCATGAAAAATGGAGCATTTTTCGTTTTTACGGCATGTTCTGAATCGTTGTAGTTTTTGAGAAAATTGCGTGTGAAGTTTCGTCTGTATATTACAACGAAAACATTTGCCTAGATTTCAAATTCCTGATTCAATCAAAAGTTGTTTATTGGCGCGAAAATAATTTGAATTTCTTGAGCACCATGGAAAAATAAATATAGCATTTTTCTCAGCTCAATGAGACGAATAAAATGGCAACAAAATTATTCCGTTTTTAAACCATTTTGAGTTATTGAAACGAAAATATTTGAATTGTTTTGCAAATTTTCGTTTCAATAACCCAAAATGATTTTCAAATTGAATAATTTTGGTGCCATTTTATTCGTCTCATTGAGCTGAGAAAAATGCTATATTTATTTTTTCCGTGGTGCTTAAGAAATTCAAATTATTTTCTTGTCAATAAACAAACTTTGATTGAATCAGGAATTTGAAACCTAGGCAAATGTTTTCGTTGTAATACACAGACGAAACTTCACACTCAATTTTCTCAAAAACTACAACGATTCAGAACATGCCGTAAAAACAAAAACTGCTCCATTTTTCATGAATTTTACGAATAAATAAAAAATTATGGCTACTTTTTTCCGAGTGGACTGGTCCTTTAAAAATGACCAATATTTTCTATTTTCAACAAAAGTCATAATTTTTCAGCAAATCGTCTTTACTTTTTTGGGAAACCATGACGCAAAAAATTGTTGGGCAACGATGACACAAAAAGGGAAAAATTTTTTTTGAGAAAATGTGCTTATTCGGCCTCCTTGTAAACGTATGATTCTTATCACCCTAATTACATAATATCCCCTATCTGAGTTGACACTCCCATTTATATTAGCAATCGGCGTCCTCCTTGACGGCGGATTTGGTGTAACCGAACGAACCTTTCGAGGTGGTGGTGGTTGAGCTGTTCCTTCGCGAGGTCTTCTTGGACCCCTCCCAGATGGTCTATAAATAAAAGCTGTTTGTATTTTTTCCCTTCAAACACTTACTCCAATCCCAACATGATATCCTTCGCAGTATCTCGTGGACCTTGATTCTTTTTGGACATGATGCCAAATGTGTGTGTGTGAAGACTAGTCAAAATTTCAACACAAAAAATAATAAGGCTAGAAAATTTGATTCGAGCATACTAGGCATTGGCGTTGCTACAAGCGACGTGAAAAACTATTTGATAATTTATTCATTTTTTAGTTGCTTGTTTTGTCTATTGATGTTTTAAAATAAAGAGCTCTTAAAGGACCAGTCGACTCGAAAAAAACACTATGAAAAAAGTTATATATTAGGAAAGTTGATGAAAAATGGAGCATTTTTTTGGTGTTCTGGATCATTGTGGTTTTTGAAAAATTGTTCATGTTTTCGTTGTAATACACAAACTTTTGAATAGAGTACTGTTCTTTAATCTAAAGGAGTAGAGGTAATCGTCTGAATCGTTATCATTGCCGAAATAATCGTGTTTGAAGTTGGCGATTTTTGAAATCTGTGTATATTGCAACGAAAACATGAACGCAGTGGAAATTCGAGAGCATTTCTATCATGGTTTCGAAAAAATCTGAGAAACTTCAAAAAAAAATTTGGAGCTCTTCTTCCTGGGGAGACGCAATTAACAGGATTCTAAAAACTGATACTTTTTGAGGTAATTTTATGGAAAAATATCCTCTAAAGGCTTAGGCCTAGGCTTAGGCTTAGGCTTAGGCTTAGGCTTAAGCTTAGGCTTAGACTTAACCTTAGGTTTAGGCCTAGGCTTAAGCCTAAGCTTAAGCCTAGGCTTAAGCCTAAGTCTAGGCTTAAGTCTAAGCCTTTAAGGATTTTTTCCATAAAATTACCTCAAAAAAGTATCAGTTTTTGGAATTCTGTTGATTGTGTCTCCCTAGGGGGAAGAGTTCTAGGTTTTATATTTTTCCGAGAAGTGGAATTTTTTTGCCAAGTTGATAGCGTTTCTTGTTAGTTAGAAGTCAATTTAAGACTATTTTATTGGATTTGTCACCAAGTAGCAAAAGGTCCACAATATGGAAATAAATCATTTATTTCACAGCCTTGCACGCAGCATATTCTCATCATTTCATGAATACTAGCTGGTCTATAGAGCTGTTGAGTTTCTGTTGATCTTTTTCTTCTCATCGGACACGCGAGTTCAAATGCTTCCAAAAATGCTTTGCCGCCTAAAAATTATTTTGTTTGAAAAAAATTTATAATTTGGGGGGGGGGGGGGGCAAGGGCAAAAAGTTTTGAGCGCAGATGGGAATCGAACCTGAGGGCACATTTTAAGAGTTAAGCGTTTTCGCCGCTCATCCATGTGGACGCCTTATTTGTTAACATTAAATTGCAATGATAAGCCTTTCGTTAAACATGATATGGAGCTAAAAAATTATTCTTGAAGGGTATTCTTATAATCTTAATTCATTTTTTTTCTCTCATCGAGCCCTATCGATTGACATAGGCCGTGACGGAATTGGGCTTTAGGGGGTGGGAGTAACCTTTACAGCCAGATCTCTGAAAAACATTTTTTCGCAAATTAAAAAAAGTCTCTCTAGGGGTAATTTTATGCGAGAAATCGATTGCGAGCATTCCCGAAGCTTGAAAAAAAGCTTGCTTCTCTGATTCAGGGAGGGCATAAGTGTATAGAAGCGAAAATCGCATAATTCAAGGTCAGACAAAATTTTTCATGCTTCAAAAATGCGTCCAATCAATTTATGTGAAATTACCCCAGAAAAATGATTTTAAACAAAAATCCAACATACCTTTCCTGGCACTGAATCAGGAAACAATACGCTGTATTGAAACGAAAATTGCCTGAATCAGGGCAAAAATTTTCATTCCTTGAAAATGCGAACAATCGATTTTCAACGGCCAAACGCGCTAATTTTGTCTACAACAGGGTTTTCGGTCATGGAGAATTCAATGATGACATTTATAATTTATGCACGTCCACGCAGGGATGCCATGCACGACCATGCAGAGATACCATGTACATCCACGCAGGGATGCCATGCACGTCTACGCAGGGATGTCATTCACATCCACGCAGGGATGCCATGCATGTCTACGCAGGGATGTCATTCACATCCACGCAGGGATGCCATGCACGTCCACGCTTTAAGCGCCGATAGGCGCTCGGTCTGTACTATATCAAAAAACAAAAATTACCTGGTGGACACAATTTTAATGCACCAAATTTTTTTCTCCCGGGGACGTTTGTTGTCCCCTTTTGTTCTTCTTTGAGAGGATTCGCTAGTAATAGCAGCTTTTTTATATCAAAAGTTTTTGCAAATATTATAGGAAATTCGTAAGAAAATTTCGATGCTTCTGCAAGTATCAAAAATATGATGAAAATTGTTATACCCATTTTTCGTTTACATTCTCCTAGAAAACTGATCGAATCTTCAGGATTAAATTTATTTTGGAAAAAAAGAAAATTAGAAATGAAAGGCATAGATCATGATAATATCAGACGAGAAATGACGAACATAGCTCAACTATAATTCAAATATCGGAAGAATTGCGTGATATTACAAATGAGAGTACATTTTTAAATTTTATTCACTCGTATAAATTATTTAGTTAGTATGTCCTTAAAAAGAAGGACTAATGGGTTCGATGAAAAATCAAGAATTCATTAAAGTTCAAGATTCAAGGCGGGGGAAAATGGAAAAACTTTTTGTATAGAACGTGATCAAAATTGGTACCCCCAGTAAGGCGCTAGGTTTTCAGTTTCTAACGAGGAGGGTTTGATCTCTGAGGTCGAAAATTTTTTTATAGGTTCAAAAAAGTTGTTAAAGCAAATTTCCCTTAAAGGGGAGTATAAATTATGGACTATTTCATGAAAAAAATTTTTTCTAAAATGATCATTTTTAGGGGTAATTCTATGCGGGAAATTGATTGCGCGCACTCCCAAATTGTGAACACGCTTCCTTGACCCTGATTCAGGGAAAGGATACGTATTTACATAAATAAATTGATTTTCGCTTCAATACACCGATTCTTTCCCTGAATCAGGGTCAAGGAAGCGTTTTCACGGTTCGGGAATGCGCGCAATCGATTCCCCGCCTATAAAAACCTCAATTTGACGGTTTTCTAAAAAAATCCGAAAATGTTTGATTTTCGCTTCAATACACCGATTTCTTCCCTGAATCAGGGTTAATGAAGCGTTGGAGAAATCGATTGGCGCAAGTTCCGAATTCCGAAAAAATTTTCGTGACCCCTATCAGGGTACCCCCATGTTAAAAAATCAATTTTTTCAACTTTTTTATTTTGGCTCTAAATTGGCTGATTTTTGGTACTCGAGGTTTTCGGGCAAGCAATTTTTATCGCAAACTTGGCTCAGTGGTAGTACTCTAAGATTCGAGTCTAAGGGTGTCGGGTTCGAATCCCACTTGAGTCAATTTGATTTTGCCTGTGAAAAAAAGCGGATATATTTATGGTTAGACAACTTTTTTTCAAAAAAATTTTTTGGATGTTGTTCAGAATAGCTTAAAATAACAGAATATATCAGAAATTTGAAGGAGTATTCCCATGTTAAATAATTTATTGAACAAAATTTTAGCAAAAAAAAGGAAAATATTTAGAAAATGTTTCCAAAAATTATAGGCACATTCATAAGGAAGAGCATAATTCATAAGAACGATCATTTTTTCTTTCTTCTAAGAATTGCAGTGTCTCAATACATCATTTGTCTAAAATTAGCTATGGGACTGTGTGAGGGTACATCCCAATAATGGCAAAGAGATCAGCTGAAATACAAGCTACGTATGCCTTTCAAAAATAGAGTGTAGAATCCGCCTTTCCATAAAACTTCCATGAAGTATTTTAATTGAGTTCGAAATTTGAATTTGTGTTCATGTTTTCGTTGTAATACACAAACTTTTTGAATTTTTTGAGGAAAAATCAATTTTTGCATCGATTTTTTAAATTTTCATAATATAAACATTGTAGCAATTTTTTATAGCTAAATGAGACAAACAAAATGACATCAAAATTATCCAATTTGAACATTGTTTTGGGTTATTGAAACGAAAATTCTGATTCATGTTTTCGTTTCAATAACCCAAAACAATGTTCAAATTGGATAATTTTGATGTCATTTTGTTTGTCTCATTTAGCTATAAAAACTGCTACAATGTTCATTTTATGAAAATTTAAAAAAGTGATGCAATAATCGGGTTTTCCGCAAAAAATTCAAAAAATTTGTGTATTACAACGAAAACATGACAGTTTCAAACGCAATTCTCTCAAAAACTACAACGATTCAGAACATGCCGTAAAAACAAAGAATGCTTCATTTCTCATAAATTTTCTAAACATATAATTTTTACATAGAGTTTTTTTCTGAGTGGACTGGTCCTTTAAATAATCTCAACGGCACAACAAAAGATCAAATGTTTATTACAGTGTTGAGCTATTTAAGATGCAATCGATGTAATCCAATCTTGATTGTTTCTCGATAAAATTAGATAGTATATATGCCGGATAAAGGCTTTTGATGAGCTTTTCTTCACTTTTCCGAGCCACATATCATATTGCTTTTTTGTTTATGTAATAAGATTGGTATCACCTACAAAATAATCGTTCTTTAAGGCGATACAGATGTTGGTGTCATTATAAGAAACTTTTTGCGCTATGAATGGATCATTTTCGTCAACATGATGTAGTTCCTTCTTTTGTGTTTGTTTTTAAAGGATCAGTCCATTTGGAAAAAACACTATGAAAAAGTTATTAGAAAAGTGCTTGGAAAATGGAGCATTTTTTGTTTTTACGGCATGTTCTGAATCGTTGTAGTTTTTGAGATAATTGTTCATGTTTTCGTTGTAATACACAAACTTTTTGAATAGAGTACTGTTCTTTAATCTAAAAGTGTAACCTCTAAATTTGTTATTGTTGCCGAGAAAATCGCGTTTGAAGTTGTCGATTTTTGAATTGTGTGTATTACAACGAAAACATGAACGCAGTGAACATTCATCCCTGAATCAATAAAAGTTACGCATTGACGCGAAAATTCAAAAAATTTTTTGGCAGTTTTCGTACGAAGTTTTTTAATTTTCGCATCAATACACTACTTTTATTGATTCAAGGACGAATTTTCACTGCGTTCATGTTTTCGTTGAAATATACAGATTTCAAAAATTGCCAACTTCAGATTAAAGAACAGTACTCTATTCAAAAAGTTTGTGTATTACAACGAAAACATGAACGAATGAAAATTCGTTCCTGAATCAATAAAAGTTGTGCATTGACGCGAAAATTCAAAAAGTTTTTAGCAGTTTTCGTAAGTCGATGAAAGATGAAATTTTCGTTGTAATACACAGAATTTTCAAAAATTGCCAACTTCATATTAAAGAACAGTACTCTCTGTTCAAAAAGTTTGTGTATTACAACGAAAACATGAACAATTTTCTCGAAAACTACAACGATTCAGAACAAAAATGCTCCATTTTTCATGAACTTTCCGAATATATAACTTTTTCATAGTGTTTTGAAAAAATAAGAATTTTTAGGAGCAGCACCATGGTTCAAAATATTGGCAATAAGGGAAAATTTGAATGTAAAACTTGTTCAACTTGTTTGACCGCACGTACATCATTGCTCGCCGATCAACTCCAGAGTAAGATTTATTTTACATAATTTCAATTTAAAGGAAGACCAGTCCACGAAAAAACCCTATAAAATATTCGGAAAGATCATGAAAAATGGAGCATTTTTCGTTTTTACGACAACCTCTGACTCGTTGTAGTTGTCGAGAGAATTGCGTTTGAAATTTGAATTTGGGTTCATGTTTTCGTTGTAATACACACACTTTTTTGAATTTTTTGCACTAAAATCGTCAAATTTCGAATGTAAATATCTTTACTATTGTAAATTATGAATTGTTAACTATTCACTTTTTGAGCAAAAAAGTCAAGTTTTGTGCAAAAAATTGTTTATTACAACGAAAACATGCACTTTGCAAATTTTTTGCACAAAAATTGACTTTTGTTGCTAAAAAAAGAAAAATAGATATTTGTTAAACGTTAACAATTCATAATTACAATAGTAAAGATATTTACATCGAAATTTGACGATTTTAGTGCAAAAAATTCCAAAAAGTTTGTGTATTACGACGAAAACATGAACCCAAATTCAAATTTCGAACGCAATTCTCTCGAAAACTACAACGATTCAGTGGTTGTCGTAAAAACAAAAAATGCTCCATTTTTCATGCTCTTCCGAATCAATTATTTTTATATAGGGGTTTTTTTGACTGGCCCTTTAACATCAAATTCTACATAATATGTTTTTTAGCCTTCGAAGATGATTTTGTAAGCCGTTTTGGTTTTCAGAGCGAAAAGTTGATCGTTGTGTCAAAAGTTGAGAACTGCCGAATTGACAGTTCCTTGGATCAAATGCTGATTGGTGGCAAGAATGCACTTCGTCTTGTAACTCGAAGTGTTTGCTGTGAGGCTTGCAGCATGAAGATCGGAATGTTTTGCGAAGAAGTTTGTTCACTGGAAGATGCTCATTTGGAAGGTAAAATCATATTTTTATCAATTTAAAATACTTTTTACCATCTTGGCTTTTGAAAGGATTAAAGAACCAGGGGGAAAAAAGTTGCCAGTTTTGTTGATATTCGGAAAATTCATGAAAATGAAGCAATTTTTGTTTTTACGGCATGTTCTGAATCGATGTAGCTTTCGAGAAAATTGCGTTTGAAATTTTCAATTGTGTACATGTTTTCGTTGTAATACACAAACTTTTTTGAATTTTTAAATAGATTTTTGCATCGATTTTTTCAATTTTCATAAAATGAACATTGTAGCAAGTTTTACAACTCCATAAGACGAATAAAATTACGCCAAATTTGTCCAATTTGAAAATTGTTTTGGGTTATTGAAACGAAAACATGAATCAGGGTTTTCGTTTCAATAATGCAAAACAATTTTCAAATTGGATAGTCATTTTATTCGTCGCATAGAGTTGTAAAAATTTGCTGCAGTGTTCATTTTATGAAAATTTAAAAAATCAATGCAAAAATTGATTTTTTTTCGCAAAAAATTTTCTCGAATATGAGGCATTTTTACGCAAAAATAAAATCGCCAATGTGTTTTTCTCATAAAATTACCCCAAATAGGGTGATTTTTGAGAAAATTTCGAAAAGTAAAATTTTCGATTTTAGACCCCCACGTTCAATCAGGGGTATAAGAGCCGACAGTAGCTCCAAATGTTTTCCTAAAATTAAAAAATAATTTTTAGGCCGTTACATCTTCTATCAAAAGAAGGTAAAAGAAACCACAACATTGGAATCGGTCAAATTTTCGAATGTCACAAGGTTTGTGTGCTTCAACTTTTAACACTAAAAGTGAAATTTTTTTAGTTATCATTCTCTTTTTGAAAACGATGGTCGTGAAAGTGGTTTTGGGTCATTTGTCATCAAAAATGAAGATTGGGAAAATGATATGAAGCCTTTTACTATTGTTGTTGAGCAGGAACATGGTTTGAATGAGAAGTGGCCTATAAGTCGTTGGTCGAATGCATTCGAAGAGAAGACCGACTTGGAATCTGATTCTGGACCGTATCAATCTGGAACTGATGGTGCTTGGTTTTAGCTCGTATAAATTTTAATGTTTTTTTAACATAATAATTGTTTTTACATTTAACATAAATTTTATTTTTTCTAAATAAAACTATTTTCCTTTTACAGAGCGACTATTTTGGTCTGCAACATCAATGTTTTTAGTCATTTCTCGTACCCCCTCTAACGAATTTCTATGCGGTTTTTTTAAATTGTAGCTGAACAATGGTCGAATAAATGTTGATAAAAATTTTCGAAATCCGTTGATCCTAACATTTTCAAAAATTACTCTAAAGTTTTCAAAGTCGATTTTGATCAACCCAGAAAAATGCTAAAAATTTAATTTTTTTATAAAATTATAGAGCTTTAATCCCTCTAACACATGCAAAAAACCGTATATAAAAATTATTTAACAGTGGCGAGATATTTGACTTTGAAGCTGATAGTCAACAAATGAGGCAAAAACAAAATGATGCAACGGGAATTAAACCCTCAACCTTATGACTACTAGCCGAACGCGCTAACAACTACACCATCACGAACAGTTAATTTAGACTTTTATTCTTTCTTTAAATGGCCTCGATTTTTTGACAAATTTCATTAAAAACATGAAAAACAGCAAAAAATCGAGCCCATTTAAAGAAAGAATAAAAAGTTAAATTAAATTGTGGTGATGGTGTAGTGGTTAGCGTGTTCGGCTAGCAGCCATAAGATCAAGGGTTTGATTTCCCAGGTGCGTCATTTTGTTTTTGCCTCATTTGTTGACTATCATGCAAAAACAAAATGACGCACCCGGGAACCAATCCCTGACCTTATAGCTGCTAGCCGAACGCGCTAACCACTACACCATCACCACAAGTTAATCTAGGCTTTTTGTTTTTGCTTATTTTTTGACTATCAACTTCAAAGTCAAATATCTCGACACTGTTAAATAATTTTTATATACGGTTTTTTACATGTGTTAGAGAGACTAATAATGCATGTTTCTATCAAAGAATTAGATTTCTAGCATTTTTCTGGGTTGATCAAAATCGACTTTCAAAACTTTTAAGTAATTTTAGATTTTTTTGTAAAAAGAGTAATCCAGAAAAATGCATCCATATCCTCTTTTTTTTACTTCCTTTTCTTCAGATAAAAATTCTTCGAAACAATTCAAGGCATTTAAAAATTTATCCAAAAATACACATCCCATTTGGTTGAAAAATCCCCCAGAATTCTTGGAAATCATAGGCTGTTACACGCGTTCGTATTTTTCTCATAGTTAAAAATGTACTCATATAAATCAACAACAGTCTTTTCGCCCACGAGACATTCAAATGGCTATACCGAGAATAAATAGCATCAACATAAATCCTAGGTAATTAGAGTTCCGGCGCGAAATGACACCTTGTGGTTTTTTTCCTGTCTCGAATTGGATCCGGAAAGGTGCGTGCTGTTTGGTGCTTGCATTGTTGATGACGGTTAAAAACAAGTGTCCTTGGAGATTTTGTATTAGTATCATTTTTAGGAAAGCTGGTTGGTGTTGGTTAGAATGTTAGGTGCTACTTCGGCTCTTATACCCAAACGTGGTCTAAAATTTTTTTTGAAAGTTTCTCAAAAATCACCCTATTAGGGGTAATTTTATGCGGGGAATCGATTGCGCACATTTTCTAAGCATGAAAAAATTATCTTGACCCTGATTCAGGGAATGGAGTTGGTGTATTGACGCGAAAATCGAAAAATTTTCTTTTTTCTTCTGTACATCAACTCCATTTCATGAATCAGGGTCAAGATAATTTTTCCGATTTTAGACTACACTGTACTTCCTTTATCTTCCACTCGATTTTCTTAAAAAATGGAAGTGTTTTTACGCAAAAATAACATCGCCAACGTGTTTCCCGCATAAAATTACCCCTGATAGGGTCATTTTTGAGAAAATTTCGAAAATTTTTTTTCGATTTTAGATCATGTTTGGGTATAAGAGCCGAAATAGCTCCGAATGTTACAAGAATAGCTGCTCGTTTGTCGTAAGTCGACTGGGAATTTGGTTGAAAATAGGTTGTTTGTTTAGTAAAGCTTTGATACGAAAACAAACTGACGATTCTTTTAAAAATTTATAAGAATTCTCACATAAATTCCCCCATCTCCTCTGAATAAAATTTAGCAAACAATTTTTGACTATGTAATTCACAAAAAACGAAAAATTTTCTCCTTTGGTCCCTTACTGTCTTTTCCACGTCAGAAAAGTCGGGGGTAAAGTGGAGAAGAGGATGTAAAGAGTAGAAGCAACAAACAAATCTTTCTATTTTTGAATTGTTTTGTATATTACAACGAAAATCCTTTTTGCTATAATTCTATCTAATTGTCTTTTTTCTCTTTCACTTCTTTTTGGCCTTTGGCCCGGTGGTTTTTTAGCCTTCGCTGGCAGCCGTTCAATTGGCCCGAATTGCGGGTCTTCGGTCTAGCCTACTATCATGTCTTATAATTTCACGCAGCTGTCACGACAAAGTTGGGTTCTGTCGCGACAATTTCACACATCCGCACTAGTCGTAACAGTTGTTACGACTATCCGCACGAATCCTTGGAGATCCTAATCATACGTGGATAAGGGGGACTGTCCCCCCCCCCCCCCNAAAATTGTGATACCACTTCTTATTTTGCCCAAAATCCGAAGAAATACATAAGAGTCCCCCCTTATGTTTTTGCCAAAATTTGAAAAAAAGTCAATTTTTTGATAAAAACTCCTATATTTGGACCCACTTCTTAAATTTTTTGACCAAAATACATGGACCCATTTCTTATTTTCGGACCCTGTCCTCCCCATAATTGTCCATGTATGACCATAATCATTTGACCACGACAAAAATTTTTATGCTCCAGGGGTAAATTTTATGCAAAAAAATGATCCTATTAGGGGTAATTTTATGCGGGAAACACGTTGGCGATGTTATTTTTACGTAAAAACGCTTCCATTTTTTAGAAGAATCGAACCCTGATGATATTTAGCCATTATGTGCCTTTTTAAAAATGTACATTTTAACACATAATATAAATATTTTTCAAATTTTTTTACTTGGATTTACAATTAGCTTATATTAAACGGATAGCTTATATTCAACGAAAATAATTTTTTTTCCAAAAAAATTCTACCTTGCTCACATAGTGCGCATTAACGGCTTAATACGTAGGGCTCAAAGCACAAAAATTACACACACATATTGTTTTTCATTCATCGGAGATTTGGGGAAATTGTGGCAGTTTGTGGATGTTACAAATAGAATCCTCTCAAGATTTATCTTAAGAGATCACACGCATCACACACAAATATTTATTGTTCAAAATTTTCATGAATATGCCACAAAATGTGCAAAAATGTTTAAAAATATTTTCATCTTGTTTGTGATTTTATTTTTTTTCTTATTACATCATTTGTACCTTTTATTGTTTTTTGACGTGGTGTTTGGTTAGCAACATATGCAAAAATCCTGAAGCTTCAACTTGTTTACATACTACTATTTATTCATAAATTCAAATATTACGCTTCATTTGATCGTATTTTTCGTTGAAACTGACATTTTTCGACACAAAAAATATGTTATGTTTATTATGAAAAATCAAGGAAAGGTGTTTGAGGCTTACTTTTACATGAATTCCTCTCATTTTTCCTCCTTCTATCATGTTTGTTCATACATAGAGCTCTGGAAATCTGTTTTTGACAAAAAATTTTTTACAGTATTAGGCAAGAGTATATCATCTTTTTGCGTCGATATACAGCTTTTCTTGAAACCGAGAAATTTTATAAATATCAAATTCGGATTCCCCGCGCATTTTTACTCCAAAAGGAGTCGTTTTTAGGCAAAAATTGCATTTTTACGACTTTTCGCTTCAATACACAATACGCTTTTCCTGAATCAGGGAAGCATTTTTTGCTTCGAAAATATCAAATTCGAACTCCCCGCATGTTTTTACCCCTAGAGGGGTCATTTCTAGAATAAAATTTTTGAAATTTTTTTCACGTGGGTGGCCCCCCTATTGTGTAGTAACTTCAAAATTTTGTTTAATTCATATTTTCGTAATAGTTATAGCTCTATAAAACTTTTTTACCTTTTGGATCAAAAATTCAATTTTGAAGCTTTATGAAGCTAACAAAATTAACATATCAAACTCTGTATAAAATTCTATTTGTTTGCTAATTAAAAAAGTGTCCTTTTATATGCACTAAAAACTAAACCAAGAAGCTTCGAAATGACGTCTCTTCTTATATTAACAAGCACATAGCCCTGGGATTAATTTTTTAGGTCCATTCATTTATAAATGAGTAAAGGGTGTATAAAAAACCGGAATTTGGGCGATTTTTTATTTCGATTTTCGCTTCAATACAAAACACTCATTTCCCTGATTCATGATCAGGGAAGTGTTTTCAAGCTTCGGGAGTGCGCGCAATCGATTCCTCGCATAAAATTAGCCTTAACAGGGTCATGGCAAAAACTTTTGGACGGTAAAGGGAGTCGAATCCAGGACCGTCCAGTCATTGTCCTGCAACCAATCCACTGAGCCATCCTGCTTTTTGGTTGAATGGATTATTTTTTACTTTATAAATTTTTGTTGTTAAATTTCCCACAATTTTATTTCTTAATGCTAACTTTTTTAGGTATAAGCGGCAAATATAGACGTAGGATGTTCTCGCAAAAAATTTCTTCTCTATTTTTAATTTTTGTTATTTTCTGTATTCTAGCTTTCACTTATGCAATGCCAAGCAGATTCGAACACAATTTTAGACAGGTAGAAATTTTTTCAACATATCCCAAGAATACTTATTTTCATAAAAATAAATTATTCGGAAAATTCATGAAAAATGAAGCATTTTTTGTTTTTACGGCATGTTCTGAATCGTTGTAGTTTTTGAGATAATTGCGTTTGAAATTTTGAATTTGTGTACATGTTTTCGTTGTAATACACAAACTTTTTTGAATTCAAAATTTCAAACGCAATTATCTCGAAAACTACAACGATTCAGAACATGCCGTAAAAACAAAAAATGCTCCATTTTTCATGAATTTTTCGAATATATTATTTTTATATGGAGTTTTTTTCCGACTAGACTGGTCCTTTAAACATGAAAGTTTAGAAAAGAGCCATCAATCCCTTCATGGATTCCATAGGAAAACGTGCAATCAACCCTTTCACTGATACAATTGGAAAACGTTCCGAATATGAGCCCATGTATATGGACAAACGCTACTTTGATAGTCTAGCTGGGCAATCACTTGGAAAACGAAGTTATCTAGCATTTCTCCGAAGATAATTTGTTCTTGATAAAATTTTTTGAAATGTGATAATTTTTAAAAAGAAAAGCAAGATGGCAAAATGAAAATTTTTGCTTTTTTTGGCTTGGTGCTATTTTTATGTTATAGCTTTTTATGGATAAAAAATAAAATATGTTTTATATTTGATCGAAACAAAAACTTTCCCACCTTACGCAACTTGACTTATATCAATGCGCCTTTATTAGGAAGAGAAAGGTCTAGCAGTATTTTAAGCTAAAATATCAAAGTTCTATGGGACCATAAGAGAAAACAATTACCTAATGCATCAACATATTTTTTGCCCAAAAAAGTCTCAAAAATCCGCCTCCGTGGCCACCCGATTTTTCAAATAAAAACTCAACATTTTGGAGTCTATATAAGTTGATAGGTTATGTTTGTCTTATATAATTTTTTCTTGTTGAAATGTGATGCAATTTCCACTCGATTAGATACATGAAAATTTGACAATGGCTTCCATGAAAGCTATCGTATTCTCGTGGGTTGTTTCTTCTTCAACGCCTAATGAAATTCGACATTAAATTTCGACAAAGAGGGTGTTTAACTGGCTATCTTAATGGATCTTAAAATGATGTGATTTTGGGGCTTTTGAACTCATCTAGATAAGGGAATTCGTTCTTATAAGGTGTTGTTTTAGGAACGAAAAAGAGTCGTCCCAGCCCTTAGGCATCAATATATTCTAAAATTTTTTCATTATTTGTTGCTTGGTTTCTTTTACAACTTTGAAGAATGAAGATACCGTTGTTGTGTATTATTGTGGCTAAATTTTGTGTAAGTTTATGGTTAGAATAAAAAAAGAAAATCATGGGCTTTGAAAATATTTTTTTCTTAAAGGACTAGTCCACTCGAAAAAAACTCTATATAAAAATTATATAGTCGGAAAATTCATGAACAATGGAGCATTTTTTGTTTTTACTGCATGTTCTGAATCGTTGTAGTTTTCGAAATAATTGCGTTTGAAAATTGATTTGCGTTCATGTTTTCGTTGTAATATACAAAAAAATTTGAATTGTTTGAGAAAAAATCGATTTTTTAAACTTTCATAAAATGAACATTGTAGCTATAATTTTTTATAGCTAAATGAGACGAACAAAATGGCACCAAATTTATCCAATTTGAAAATTGTTTTGGGTTATTGAAATGAAAACATGAGTCAAAATTTTCGCTTCAATAACCCAAAACAATTTTCAAATTGCGCGCATTCCCGACGCATGAAAACGCTTCCCTGATTCAGGGAAGGGGTCGGCGTATTGAAGCGAAAGTAGTCTGCATGAGGGCTATGTAGTCGAAAATGTCATTCCCGGGGTTTTTCTATATGAAGAATTGATTGCGCGCATTCCCGAACCCTGAAAACGCTTCCCTGATTCAGGGAGAGGCCTATGTATTTCGCTTCAATACATCGACCCCTTCCCTGAATCAATGAAGCATTTTCAAGGTTCGGAAATACGCACAATCGATTCTCCGCATAAAAAAGTCCCAGGAATGACATTTTCGAGCATATAGCCTTCTTGTAAGGGTA